>VUQH01069495.1:9930-26676 GCA_015106775.1 Etroplus canarensis
TGAGGATTACCAGTCACTTGAGGATTGCTTTGGCCATCACTGACACTGCACTGTAGTGTGTGTGTGTGTGTGTGTGTGTCCAGGACATCACTTGCTCTCCTGTTCAGCTGTGCTTGCATTGACTGACATAGCTCTAAGAAATCTGAACAGGCAACATACCTGTCATTGCAATCTTCATCAGGTATTCTTCCTTCTTTCCTTTTCATTCTTTCATTATTTTAATTTTTCTTCAATGGTCTCTTCATTTCTACATGCAGCCTGCCACCGGTTTATTGATTCCTCTTCTCATTCCTGTTTTTCTTCCTTAGTTCTACCCTCCCCTGACTCCTCCTGTCAAGTCTTCACCTTCATATTTGTGACTTCTGCTCTTTTAAGCTTCCTCTTTTCAACAGAATTTACCTTCAAAATATAATGGGGAACACTGAGGAAAAAGTGATGAGTGGGAAAGAAAACAAACATTACAGAAAAGGGCAGGAAGCTGAAGCTAAGTGAAGGGAATAGCAAGGAGAAAGATTTTTTGGAACACAGAGAATAAACAGAGATGCAGTTCCAGAAATACAGACATGAGAGTGGGAGAAAGAATGGTTACTAAATACATGCAGGCAAGAAGAGCAAAAAAAAAGAGAAATGGCCTAGAGAGAGAGAGAGGGCGATAATATAGAGAAACAGAGGATGGTAGATCACAGAGAGACAAAAACTATATGTAGGATGGTGGAGTGCGGATGACACAGAGAGCAGGGAAAAACAAGGGGTTGCAATGGGGGGTGGGGCAGATACAGTGTGGGATAGCAGCAAGAGAGAAGGGAGAAAAGAGGCTGAGAAGGAGAGGAGTCTATACTCAGATCAATGGATGGCTTGTCCTCTGCTGTGTTTGCATTTCCTCTGGCTTACACAATAAGGCCCTCTCACAAGACTCGGGAAAGAGCGCGAAAGTGTACGCGTGTCTGTAAGAGAGTATGCATTTGTGTGTGTGTGTGTGTGTGTGTGTGTGTGTGTGTGTGTGTGTGTGTGTGTGTGTGTGTGTGCACGTGCGCGTGTGTGTATGTGCATGTATGCAAGGGAAAGAATGACATTCAGAGAGAAAGTGACTCTTTTGCACTCTCACCATTGAACTGTACTATTAATGTTCCAGTGGAAATTTCATTGTGCAGTTTGTTGCAGAACTCTGTGGAAGTCATTGTAAAAATGTTCATAGGCTTTTATCAGCTGAATATAAGTGTGAAAGTGTTTGCCTCTGTGTTAGGACAAACAAACTTCAGGTCATGCTTCTTCGTCTTTAACTTCCTGCTTACAGAGATATGTACCAATTCTTCCAGAACACAAGCATAGGGCAGTATAGGGCAGATCAGTTGATAGTGCAGTTTATTAATTCATTTGCTAAATAATGCCAAAATTGGTGAAAAACCATTGTGTATTTCCCCTAAATTCAGGGGGTCTTCTTCATTTTGTTTGCTTAGACAAGCCGGAAAATGCCAAGCTGTGGAATCAACAAGTGGGTTTAATTGACTAACAAAATAATGGGTGGCTAAATGGATGAAAGATGGATGCACAGGAGATTAAGACTGGCACTTTTCATGGAGTGGGTGTAAGCACGGTTGCAAGTGCACACTTACGGCAATTTGGATGACCCAGTGGGTAACTGCAACCTTTGCGCAATGTGACAAACAGTGGAGGTTGGAGTATGATGAATACATTATTTGTAGGAGTAATGCACCATAGGCTGGTGGAATTTGGGCTGGCCTCAGTGACACATTGATTGTTGACTAACAGCTTGTGAGCACAGTTCAACTCAATTCAGATCCAAACAGCCATAAATGAATCACCAGCTATTTTGGAAGTCAAAGAATTATAAACAGAAGCAGCAAATATTTAAGTTAGGTGCACCTCAAGAGAGTGAGTGAAAGAAAAGCAAAAAGAAGCCTAAATGTGAAATTGTGAGTTTTTTGGATCATCCTTAACAACTGGCTTTTTCCATGAGTTGCAATTTCAATGACACATGCATTATGTAATTCATTTGACTGCTATAAATACCTCACACTTTGTTTGGCATGTTGGCCATTTGCCTGATCAAGAACTAGTAGGGTCAACACAGAGCATTAATTTTGGGGAGCTGCAATTTAGTGTATTGCCAGTACGTTTTTCCCTGCAGAGTGATGGAAGGTAAAGAGTAATGCAATAATTTATCTTCAAATAACTGATTAGCTAAAAAAAAAATCAGCAATATTATGCAGATGTAAGGAGAAATACAGAGGGTAAAACTTTAAAGATGAAATTCTGATTATGTATTGTGTATTATAAAGATGTACCATTATATCACCTGAACATCAATATGGGCCCTGTTGACTGCCATCAACCTATCAGCAAATAAGGCAATATTTACAGATGGCAGTGAACAATATTCATCTAATGTGTAACTTTAAATTGCTTTGCCACAAAAAACAAAACTGTTGGTCCAAATTTTGGACAAAAAAGTTGAAAATTTATATCTCAGACTTTTCTAAAGTTAATTAATCATTCATTCATTATCTTCCGCTTATCCAATTCAGGGTCACACGGGGTGCTGGAGCCCATCCCAGGGTACACCCTGGACAGGTCGCCAGTCTGTCACAGAGTGACAAACAACCATTCACATTCACACCTATGGTCAATTTAGAATTGCCAATTATCCTAGCTCCCTTTGCATGTCTTTGGACTGTGGGAGGAAGCCAGAGCACCCAGAGAAAACCCACGCAAGCACAGGGAGAACATGCAAACTACACACGGAAAGGCCTAAGGTAGCCAGCTGTTGGATTTGAACCTAGACCCTCTTGCTGTGAGGCAACAGTGCTAACCACTGCGCCACTGTGCTGCCCTAATTAATCAATCAATTAATTTATGTGTCTGAATCCAATTAAAGGGTGTCAAAAGTAAAAATTCACAGCTCAGCAGAACTGTAAGCTTTCAAAATAAAATTTCAAAAATTAACTTTTCATGCTATCATACATTTAATCAGTCCCAGTGTAATGTCGGAGATTGCATTAATAAGAACTTAGATTGGGAAAAAAAAACAAAAACAAAAAACTCCTTTGCCACTGTTTAACCTCTGTCAGGCCTTTTTTGATAGTATATGATTTCAGTTTATTTTTGGAGACAAATGGTTTACCCAGAGACAGACTGCAGACTGCTTGCAGCTTGGAATAACACAAGGCCACAGCAATGCTTTAAACCTGTACAAGGGTATCAGCTCACAAGGGTGTGTGGGAGAGAAAGAGAAAGAGAGATAAGGTGAGACAGAGTGTGACGAGGCGTGTGCATGTGTGTCCTCCAGCAGCCATGATGCATTAGTGTAACCTGATCCCCTTCCTCCCCTGTGAGCCCTAACCTTGAGACAGAGAGAGAGATGCAGGTTAGAAAGGCATATTGTGTTATAAATGAGGCTGTTGGTCTTCATCACTGAATATGTCTAATATTAGATAACCTAGCCCATGAAGGAATCCTTTAACCTTCTTTCAGTTTAGTGTCATGAGTCATAAAAAATATGTCTTTTATTTGTTTGTTTCTTTGTATTTTTTGTTCCATGCTTTTAAAAAAGAAAAGAAAAGAAAAAAGAAAAGAAAGGAATTTTAAGTTTAATATCCCTAGCTGTGATAAGTAAAATAATTTACCGTTTTTAACATACATCTATGTTCATAATCTTCGACACTCTCATGACCCACTGATTATATTACAGAATCCTTTAGTGAAATTCTCTATTAAAGCATAAAATTTTTACAGTGCATCTGGAAAGTATTCACACCACTTCATGCTTTTCACATTTGGTTACGTTACAGCCTCATTCCAAAATGAATTATTTTTTCCCCTCAAATTTCTACACACAGTACCCCATAATGAATGTACCTTTGGCTGCTGCCTTGTATTCTTAACAAGGGGTTGCCACAGCTGATTAATCCGCATTGGTAATTTGGCAGAGGTTTTTATGCCAGATGCCCCACAATGACAAAATAAAATTGAAAAAAAAAGTTTATTGAACTTTTTGCAAATTTAATAAAAAATGAAAATAGAACATGTACATAAGTATTGACAGCCTTTGAAATTACACTCAAAACTGAGCTCAGGTGCATCCTGGTTCCACTTATCCTTGAGATGTTTCTACAACTTGATTGGAGTTGACCTCTGATAAAATCAGTTTACTGGCCATGATTTGGAAAGGCACACACCTATCTTTACAAGGTACCACAGTTGAAAGTGCATGACAGAGCATGAACCAAACCACGAAGTCCAAGGAATTGTCTGTAGACCTCTAAGACAGGATTACATTGAGCCACAGATCTGGGGAAGGGTACAGAAAAATTTCTGAAGCATGAGAGGTCCCACAGTGGCCTCCATCATCTGTAAATAGAAGAATTTTGGAACCACCAGGGCTCTTCTTAGAGCTGGCCAACTGGACAACCTGAGTGATCATTTGAGAAGGACTTTAATCAGGGAGGTGTCCAAGAACACAATGGTCACTCTGACAAAGCTCCAGCATTCCTCTTTGGAGAGAGGAGAACCTTCCAGAAGGACAACTATCTCTGCAGCGCTCCACCGTAATGTGGCCAAATGGAAGCCACTCCTCAGTAAAAGGCACATGACAGCCTGGATGCAGTTTGCCAAAAGTCACCTGAAGGACTCTTGGTCCATGAGAATCAAAATTTTCTGGTGTGATGAAACAAAGCTTGAATTCTTTGGCCTGAATGCCTAGTGTCATGTCTGGAGGAAACCAGGCACTGCTTATCACCTGGCCAATACAACCCCTACAGTGAAGCATGGTGGTAGCAACATCATGCTATGGGGATGTTTTTCAGTGGCAGGAACTGTGAGACTAGTCAGGATTGAGGGAAAGATGAATGCAGCAATGTACAGAGACATCCTTGATGAATACCTGCTCCAGAGTGCTCTGGACCTTAGACTGGGGTAAAGGTTCATCTTCCGACAGGACAATGACCCTAAGCACACAGCCAATATAACAAAGGAGTGGCCATGGGTCAAGTCTGTGAATGTCCAGCCAGAGCCCAGACTTGAACACAATTGAACATCTTTGGAAAGATGTGAAAATGGCCGTGCACTGAAGCTCCCCATCCAACCTGATGGAGCTTGAGAGGACCTGCAAAGAAGACTAGGAGAACAAGCTTTTAGCATTATTTTCAAAAAGACTTTAAGCCTTTAATTTCTGAAAAAGGTGCTTCAACAAAGTATTGAGAAAAGGCTGTAAATATGTATGCACAAGTGATTTCTTTTGTTTTTTAACTTTTAATAAATATTTTAATAACAATTTAAAACAAAATTTTTCACTGTGTCATTATGGGGTATTGTGTGTAATTTTGAGGGAAAAAATGAAATGAATCAATTTTAGGCTGATTAAAGTTGTAACATAACTAAATGTGGAAAGACTGAAGCGTTGTGAATACTTTTCAGATGCACTGTACTTCCCTGCCATTTTTGTTGCAAACCAGATAGAGCATTAAGCAATAGACTTTGCTCTATATCTTTTTGCTTCATTCTGAAAAAAAACTGTGCTATGCCTCAGAGTCATTTCTTTCATTAAGGAACCTGGGTCATTATTGGCTTAAGTATAACAAAACTCAGAATTGAAATTCTTCATGTCGAATACATTTAGTAATAATGGTGTATTATTCCCCATTTTATTCCCCTACATTAAATAGTACTATTCCCAGAGCCCATTAAGAATTTTAATCATCATGAGCTGAAATACACCGCGGATAGATAATTACAGTTAATGATATTCACAGATAATTCATGGATGATTCTTTCAATCTTTCTTTCTGCAGTCTCTTTCTCTCTTCAGTTTCTTTTTGCAGCTGTCAGACTAACAACTGCTATCTGTCTTGGTTGACAATTTTAAAGAAGTAAGAAACCAGCAAGTGAAAAAAAAATGTGTCAGAACAAGAAAGGGGAGAAGATAAAACGAGGTGAAACAAGATTAAAAAAGACAAAAGACCTAAAAATAGATGTGTTGGAGAACAATAAATCATTGAAAGACTTTTTCAGGGTAAGGTCATCGGGGTTTAAAAATTCATTATGAGTGTCAAGTCGAAGCTTTTAGCTCTTGTGCATTACAGTTTCACTTCCCTTATTATTTGATGTTTATATTCACTGAATTATGCATCAAACGCATGTTATAAATACACTTTGCGTTTTTGTTGTTTCTATAAGGAGAAGCTTTTGCATGACCCTAACACTGCCAGGTTTAAATCCCAGTAGATCACCCATTATAGTCAAGGTAGGGTGAAATACACAGACAAAAGAAAATACAATTAAACAATAAAATTCTACATTACCAAATATATTCTTATTGTATTAGTGTACAGTAAAACAGAGAGGAAAGGTTCAAGTTTATATTAACATGTTAAGCATTCAGCTGGCACACAGAACAATGATGATGACATTTATATGGAGATGGAGAGAGCAAATGTGTAATCTTCCTCTTTATAGGTTTATTGTTCCAGGAGGTCAATGGCACTTCAAAATGATTTAGAGATTACACTCATGATTCCTGAATTTCAAGCCTGCGATGCTTTAGAATAATGGAAATGTCAAATGTTAAATTATATTGGATATATTTTAGAAAAATTAAATAACTCACTGAGATTCAAAATCAAGCCCCATTATTTTGTGATTAAATTTCAGGTTTCCAGGGATTTCTTTAACCGGTTACTTTTTTGCAACAAGTGTGAACTCTGGACCCTCAGTGTAGCTGCAGTGACATGTATATATTGAGAACAACTGTCACTGTTAAACAATCATTAAACTTTGCAAATGATCATTTTCCGTTTTATTTTATATTGTAAAATACAAATAATATTTCAGCATTTTCTGAAAGACACAAGACAGTACAGGAACTGCCATCATCCTGTACCTTATTTTTTGTTTTGCTTTCTTCATTTAAAAGCAGTATTGTATTCCCAATCCTTATCAAGGTGGCACTCAGATGCAAAACACAACAACAAAAACATGCCAGCATTTCAGAAAACAACAGAAAACCGATAACACCCCCATTTAAAAGAAAAGAAAAAAAAAAAAACAGCGACTAACATTGGTGTGTTGTTTGTGTTGATTATGTTTTCAGTTCTGCTTTGTTTTCTGAAATGTTGCTGTGTTTTACCCTTCAGGGTCATTGTAACTTACACTGTAACCCTGCATTTGCCCTTTTCCTCACCCCATTCTATTACACTCTTCTGGTTTTTAGCGGCATTATTCTTTTTCCCATGTTCTTCCTGCTGCTCCTTCTATCTGTTCATTTATCACTGGTCAAATCTATTCCCCTTTCCTATCCCCATCCCCATGCCTCTTTCCTGCTGCTTTTTCACTGTCCATCTATCTCTTCCCCATCCTTTCCTTCACTGCTCTTACTTCATCCCTTCTTCCCCTTCAGTCTTTTCACTCTTTGTCTTTCAGTCTATTACTTTCTCCCTCGCCACTCTCAGCTGGGTGTCCTGTTCCCTCTCTCTCTGGGAGTAGCAGACCTCCTGACGGCTTAGTATTGATCTGCCTATCTCCTCACTTGCTATCTCGCTCTCTCTGGCTCTCGCTCTCGCTCTTTCTTGTTCTCTCTCTTCCTGTCTTACACACATGCGCACGCACATACATTAGGGTGACAAGATAAAAGGGTCTGGACGCCCCAAGGCAATCCAACTAAACAAGATATCAGTGGCTATCAGCTTCTTGAATATGTATCAGGAACATATTTTTGTTTTTCCAAAAGTTAAAAAAAAAAAGGATCAAGATCAGAAACACTTTAAAGCCCAAGGCTAAAAAACACAGTATGATATATGTGATATAAACTGTCCAAAAATCACTGTTTAGTTTATTCAAAGCAAGCTTGTTTTTTATCTGCAGGTCAAGCACTGCGTTAAATAACATGAATCATGTAGAATCACTGTGGTCGAAACATTCTTCAGCTGTTGCCTCAGAAAGCTAAAGGCAACCAATGTGCTGTAGTCTCTGTGAAAGAAAATTTCTGGATAATAATGCTATTTATAAGCTTTGCCTTGGGGTTAGGGTGGGTGGGGTGGTTGGGGTGGGAGGTGGGGGGTTACTTCACTCGAAATGGAAGTTGCTTGTTTTTCTATAAAAAAACTGTTCAAGCAAAAATGTCTTAAGATGATGTTTAGGGCCCAATCCTTAATGTATATCTGTTTCATCAGCTGCCTTTATCCCCATTACCTTGACTGGAAGTGCTGTTCCGAAAGGTTTACGCTACAAGGAGACACTTCACTTTTCAAATATCTGTATGCTATCACAATTATGGAAGCATAGGAATAAGCAAATTGGGATTTTATTCATCTAACGGGAACAAAATAAGAGACAGAAATACAATTTTCCTTTCTTCTTGGTGAATATACAAAGTAAAAATGGTGTATCCCTGCTTAGCCTGGGTCGCTTAAGCTGTAATCTCTACAAACAGATGCATCTGCATATAGCCGATGGGTTCTCAGATTGCTTTTGCAGTGACTGAACACAAGCCTGTCACCAAAATGCCTCCAGCTCAATGCAATATTGTACTGCCAATGTGTTGACATTTTGAGTTTCATTCACTTACCTAAACCTTTTCTCAAAGCCAGACAATGCAACTGCTTTCTGAAATCAGTTTGCAGGTCTGTTTTCCAGCCAACATGCTGAGAATTTAGAATATGATGCTTCTGTTCAAAGCACCTTTCGGCAATATAACAGCATACATTTCAGATGGGAATACAACCCCTACCATGGTGATGTTTGTGCCATGCCCAATCTACCGCGCCCCAAAGCTAACAAGAGGTTGTCAGGGATCAATACCTGGCATGAAAAACGATGTGACTTTCAGCTGCTGTGGCCGCATCAATCATGCTATTACCATTAGCTCATCTCTTGACACCAACTTGGACTCTGCTCTTCTGCCCCCCCCCACTCCTGTATCACTGTTTTCCATCTCCTCCTCCACTCATTCTCGTTCTTCTCATTTCTCTTTTCCTCCCTCCCTTTTTTTCCTCTCGCTGCCAGCTCAGCGGATGCCCCTTGTCACAGCTCCTATTTCAGCCTTCTGAAGTTTCCTAATTGATCGCAATTAGAGCCGCAACAGAGCAAAGGGGTAGGGAGGTGGATGCGTGGGAGGGGTGTGCAGAGATGTGGATGGAACGCTAGTATGCTTGTGTATGTGACAGCCACACACAGCCACACAAATCGATTAAAATTAATGAGCCTATGTTAAGATTGTATACATATTATACGATTTTATTAGCAACTTGACTAAATTTTACAACATGTTGCTGGGGTTACAGGATGTAAGGGGAGCGAGTAGAGACTGGCAATTATTTTCTCACATGAACTCCAGGCAATGAGAAGAAAAATTAAATCTGAAAATCACCAGGAGTTGTCCTGTCACACATTTTAGAACGCACTACAAGACTGTCCATGTCAGACCCGTTCTCAGGCCTGGAAAGGCTCTATTTGGTACCAAAGTGGATCATACAGTAAGCAGGAGATGACACAAATCCTTGGGAAATCACAGTGTTGAGTTAACATTAAGCCATTTCATAATATAATAAACAACCGAGTCCTGCTGGTCCTTAAATTTTGTGTGCTTATTTTGATGTCAGACAGTAAATTCCAGAATCTCATTGTCTTCCTGTAAGATATTTTAGCTGTCATGCAAAAAAGCCTTTCTTTGTGTTTAATGCTTGTGTTCTTTTATTTTTGTGACAGTTGCATGATAGAAAAGGCATTAGTCAGCTTTCTAGTCTGCATGGAAGGTTCTTCTCTTTCATCACAGACTTCAATATCTTTTTTGGGTCTGTACAAAAAAAGTAGTGACCTATGCAGTTATGGCAGGTGGATGGTGCTACATCAACTGAGGGCACCGTGAAATCCCCAACCTCAAGTGTTGAGGACCACAGCTGTCATGACTAACAACTTTTCTGGTAGACATCCTGTAATTCTATAATACATTGCATTGATGCTGATAAACGGTGTTGCAGATAAACTTTATAATATCTTTGAGAAACATCGATAGTAAACTACTAATTAAGCCATTTCTGTCAACACACAGTGGAAACACCGGTACAACTCAAGTTATGAGTGAAAAACTTGATAAGGAAATTTCATGCAGAAACTGGGATAAGTTTGAGATAAAATCAAGAGAAGTAAACTGAGTGACTTATGTGAGAAATCTGGCAGCCTGTAGTGCGAGACAAGGAGAGCAAGGGATGTGTAATAGAGAGATAGAGAAGCAGAATGACAAAGGAGAAGAATAACAATGGTGCCAAAGCCTCTTCCATCCTCCTTGCAAACGTCCCTGATCCCCCTTTTCTCTCATTTAAATTCCTCTCCATTGTCATTGCAATCCAGGCCTAACCCCCCACTGCCTGGCAAACAGCCTCAGACACACAATCACACACTAACACTGACGGACATTAGAACACACATGCACTGACCTGCAGCAGCAAGCAGGACCATCCCAGGGAGATATGCTCACACATCAGTGCTAATCCCTATCAATGGGCATATACAAGCAGACACTCACAATGTCTGCTGGAAAGATAGGCTCAAGTTTCTTCAAGCTGCAGATGTGTATGAGACCCTAGCCATGCTAACATGGGTGGGGAACAGCAAGCAGCTCATCAACAAACATCCAGTGTCTTGTCAGGAATACAAGGGCAGACAGACTAGCACAGCTTTGCCTTGTCAACATGTTGAAGTGATGTAGCTAGCTTATTTCAATTCCTCGCCTGACTAATCCATGTCCAGCATCGGTTAAGACCACAGTACATTTGCTTGTCACCAATCACATTTTACAGAGCAGACATACTGCTCTCAGTAGTGTTAGACTGCAATGTCTTCAGTGCTGTCTAATGCATGGTAAAGACACAGCTGGGTTAACACAATTCCTTGGCTCATCACTCCCTTGTCAGTATTTCTAGGTCACAGAGATGGCAGTGAGTACTAATCTTAATATTAAACTCAAAAAAGCTAAGTGAATCATAAAGAAGTATTATTATACAAGTATCATTCCTGGCTTTATCATTTGCATCATGTCAACAATGCTGTCAGAGACTGTGAACAGTGATACTTTATACTGAAGCATATATGTATAGTTTTTCAATATGACCATAGGAAAAAAGAGGGGGGGAGGGTAAGTTTAGTCTAGCATCTGCACTACCTACTATTAAATCAGTATCAAAGGGAGGCAAAAGCAAACAAAGCCTAATAGTAATGAATAAAAGGTCAAACTAGACCCTCATTAAAAAACACTATCAGTAATTTAATGGATAAAAGGTTGCAAACCAAAGTTTGAGGGATTCTCAGCTAAAACCAGAACTAAATCATGAAATTTACAATGTCTTAATTCAAATTATTTCAATTTTGTGCATTCATCCAAAGCTACATATTTAACCAATTTGCTTACAAAGACTCACTGCATGCTCTGTAGCCTCCTTTATCTGTCCTTTTTTGTCTCTAAATTGGGTTATGTTAAAAACCTTAAAAAAAAACAAAACTCAGTGACATCTCCTCATACCCAATGGTAACTAATGAATGCTATTAAGCGCTGCTGTGGGCAAAATGAAAGAGTATTAGCTATTCTAAAAAGAAACAAACACACTTCTTGATGCTTGACATAATGAGAGAACTAGAAAGAGCTCTCAGGTCATTTTGAATCCATTAGGGGAGAGCAGGCTCTTAGGTAACACACGCATGCATACACGCATACACACACACACACACACACACACACAAAAAAGTGAAGACTAAAATAAATAAATAATAGCTCTCCATATTTTCAATGTCTAAAAGTCAATTTCAAAGTCAATTTATGCCAAAATGAATTTGCAGAATAAATCTAGAAGTTGTAGAGGGTATATTGTTAATAAAAATGATCTAAAAAAATTGTGTGTGTGTGTGTGTGTGTGTGTGTGTGTGTGTGTGTGTGTGTGCGCGCGCGCGCGTATATGCGAGTGCATACATGTGTATCCCATTGGAATAAAAACACACTCATACATAACTGACGACTACTAATCACAGACACACTAAACAGAGGGAGGTAGATGCACTTGCACAAGTGTAGAGGAATTTGCCCACCTGCATGTCAATAGGATCGCTTGCAGAAAAACATGAAAAAGGGGTATTTGTCGACCATCTCACATGTACACCACATCATGAAGCCCCTTTCTGAATGCAGCATTAATAACTATGGAGTTCAATGTGTTTCTTCCAGTTAGTCTCCTTGATCTCCTCCAGTATATAAAAGAAGAGTACACTGCTCCAGTAGAAATGTTTGTTTGTAACCAAAACCTCCCTTAGAATTGTAACCATATAAACATATGAAATCAGATTTGTTCAGTGAGAAAAAGTCCAAAACACTTTTCCTTGCTTTATGCAGAGCTCTTTTATTTTTTTGCTATTTAGCAGTGCCCTAACCACCTCTGACAACTTCCCACAGAAAACAAGAATCCCCTCAAGAATGGAAAACTATGAATGCTAGTGACAGTTTATATAATGTGAAAATCAACAGCAATACTTTACTATATCTGTATAGCTCAATAAAATATATTGAAAATTTTGAAAATATGTATTTTAATTTGGTTCTTTAATATTTCCTCTTGATTCTGAAAACAACACTGAGAAACCATAAAGCATTAGCATTAGCATTGGGAGGGGGTTTTAATTTCATAAAGGCTATAACCTCCATCATGTTAATATTTCACAAGGCCATCCCTTATCATCCGGAAATGACACCTTCTCTGCTACTCACTAAATTAAGTTTATAAACATGGAACCACAATTGTGACATTTAAAAGCTCAAAATAAATGGATTTTACATTGGTTTAAAGGTATTGTCAATCACTGCATCAAACTAATACAAACATATGATGTAAAGCATCCATCCACTTGTGAAGTAACAAATTTTTATCATTCGAGCACATTCCATCAAAAATCCAGTAAATCGAAAGTAAAAAACAAAAAAAGTCAAGCATATAAAGAATTGCTGTCTAAGAAAAAGGATGATGTAAATTAATTCCTTCCAAAACCAATGAAGTATTGCTTAAAGCAAAATAAAATGTATTTATTTAGCAGCACAGGTAATATTGAAAATTATGAGTTATCAGATTTAAAAAAAAAAAAAAAATCTAGCTATAGCTATAATCCCATTAACAACCATACCTGTAACAGACAAACACACCTTTCATTCTCCAGCGTCTCAGTCTCTTGAGTCTTCTCTGTTCTTTGTTTATTGTGATTAAATTTAAGGAGATATGTCTTGCTGCAAGCCAAATGTCCCAGTGGGGAAAATTAATTTTTGAACTTGAACTCATCATTTATACTTATAGCAAGAACAGAATCACTGAGTAACTGCCTTGCCTTATACCTGCTAATCAACAGTTACAGGAAATCAACACTGGGCTTGCATTCTTGGTTCAAATCCCAAGACCTACACAGAGAAAATCTGGCTGGAAAGCAAATATTCAACACTTGCACCTCCCTCATCAACTACAGTCAGGCTGCCCTCAAGCAAAGCCTTTAACCACCAATTTCTCTGCTGCAGCTGCTGAATGAGCAGCAATCTGCATTTGCCAATTCTTTATGCAAATATCATCTCTCATTCATGTATAAGGATAAATCTGTCAAACTCACATGCACGTATTTATTTAGTTTAATTCAATGACATTAACTATTAGCTCTAAGTGTCTGTGACTGAAGAAAAATGTGTCCAAATACTATTAGTGTTCAAAGTATTACTGCTGGCATCGACTCCCCTGTATGTAACCTAATACTCCTTAGCTGTCAGTATGAATGCATGGCATTGGCTTGAATAGAATCTGAATATCTGTCGACGTGTGTGTCCATGGCGTCTGCATATTTTCTGTATGATAGTGTGTACGTGCTTTCAGATGTGCACCCGGGTGAGGTCTGCATGCCTACAGTTTTTGTATCTGATCATCGGTGAGTGTGTGTTGCTGGCATTTCTGGACAGAGGAACTCTATACGCCTCAGACTCCTTTCAACACCCACCACTCCATAGACACACCCTCACACTTACACACACACACACACACAAACATATCACACATCCTACTGCTGACACACACGTCACCACAGCAACCAGATACAGCTGAAGACACACTACTGACAGAGACCACCATACTGGCAGGCCAGATTTTTTGAACTTTCATATTATATATAATATATATATATATATATATATATATATATATATATGAAAGGGCTGTCAAAACTAATGCATGTGGAGTGCAACTCCTTTCACAAAATAAAGAACATGCAACATTTGTGTCTCTATACAATGAAAATGAAATGAACTTTGCTAAAATTAGTCAACTGAATAGAGAAAAGCATTGGAAGTATAAACTGTACACAGAAAGCATAAAGCAATTTTTTAAATACAGAAAACACAAAAAAGAAAAAAAATTACCTTAGACAGGGCAAAATGTTAGCACGTTCCTCCTCTTCACCCTGTCAAAAACAACTTAGAGTTAGTCACTGCATACAATAAAAATGTGCAGTAAAGGATTTGAGAACAGAATATGAGGATCTGATCTGAGAAGAGATTCAGCAGTCAGACAAAAAAAAGAGGATTTAGGCCTGTCTTTTCCTAAGCTTTCTGAACATGGCAGCCTGGTCACAACCCCTAAAGAGTGATTATCTATGCTGATGTTGAGGATAGCATCATGTCCTTCCTATCTTTGCAGTCTAGTACAAAATAACATCCATCCATTGATGAACTCTATTTAACAGAAAACATTTAAAGTGTTATTAGTGAAAAGTAGAACATCCAATCAAAAAATATTAACAAACTGCTTAAGGGGATTGTAAAACTGCACTTACTGGCACTTTCAGTTTGAAGTAAGCCACACATTACCAGTATGTAAAAACATAAAAATTTAAATGTATCCACCTTTTATCCTGTCTACTGCAGTCTTATCTACTCTATTTCCCCTCTTTTCTCGTGTCTTTTTTCCATCTGGTATTCATTCTCCCCACTTGCCCATCAGTCTGCAGGCAGGGACAGGTGAGCCTATTACACGCTTCTCACACTGTCTGCTAGACACACTCACAGATATACACACAAAGACACACTAGCTCTACTTCATGGTAATTTAACTTGCCATGCACATCAGCCAAATCTGCTGCGCTGTAAAACGGCTGTTACCTCAGCCATGTCACGCTCCTGATGAAGTAGTCTAGCGTCCAGTATAAAAGCTGCAACAAACTCCATTACAGACTACAAAATAATAGAATAGAATGGACACAAGAGAAAAGGTTCAATCCAAAAATTTGAGTTTTGTGCTTTTGACAAATGAACATCAAAAGTAACTTCATTTGTCTGATGCTCAGTCAACATTTCAATTCTATTTAATTCTATATATATGTGTGTGTGTGTGTGGTGTATCTGTGTGTGTATATTGTGTATTGTGTGTATTTGTGGGTGGAGGGCTAACCAAAGATCTTATGTAGTTAGGCAGCGGGGGAAATGACGAAATGACTTGTTTTGACCTGTGCTGCTGGTTCTGAGTTTTACTGCTCTTTGTGGATTTAGCCAAATACATTCAACAATTCATAAGCAGATGTTAAATCAGGCCTCATGGCTGCTTTCCAACCTCTAGCTAGTATAAAGCCTGTACAGGTGAAAGGTGGAATTTGGCAAGTTTTAGTAAGGAACATGGTTAGCTTAAATATTGATTGATGACTCCATCTCCAAGTAAGGCCTGTTACTCATTTAGGCAATTATTTGGGCAGTGATTCTGAAACAATGTCTACATTAAATTTCCTTTCAGTGGTCAAGGGGACATATTATTGCACAGGATATACAGTTAAATGCGATTTTTTTTAAATTAATTAAATACTGTTTCTGGCATTTTTCTCTCCTGGAAATCATATTTCTACCAAAATATCTGTTGTAATATCCTCACATAAATTTCAATTGAAAACTCTTTCAGTGCCATGCTTCTCTATACAATGTTTGTCATCTATCAGTAACCTGAATTGAAAGAGACCATTGATAACCTCAGTCTGCCCTGCACTAGTGCAACATATACATACATATATATATACATATACATACACACACACACACACTCTATTGTAGGATTTTTGAAGTAAAAGCCAACACGGCTATTATGAATTACTTAAAGTGATGATCACTGCACTTTACAGCAGAAAACACATGCCTAGGCATTAACTACAGCAAGCTCATTAAAACCAGAAAGATTGAAAATCACTTTCCTTAATAAAGATGAACGGGGAGCACAAGTTATGGCCTTACCACGTTTACTAATCAATTGCTTAGTAAACATTGTTGGCTAGGATTCATCTGTGCACTTTACAATATGAAAAAGCACGAATTGCATGGGCAATATAAAAGCTGTCAGACCGATTATTCTTTCTGGCTTAATTCTTTGTTTTCAGTTTATTAAAAAAAAAAATTCAGATATTAGGTTTCCTTATATTTTCAGCAGATATTAATTCAGAAATCAGGATAACTTGTTCTTGTTGTCTTTTTAAAAAAAAATCCATTTATTTATTTTTTATGTAGAGTCAAGGAAGCCTGTCTCAGTTTCTCCAAGAGGCATCATTGGCTGAAAGGTTATTTATTTGTTTCCAGAAAAGTAGACTGCCTGCCTTCTTGGGTGGTGTGGAGAAGAGCGAGAGAGAGAGAGAGAGAGAGAGAGAGAGAGAGAGAGAGAGAGAGAGAGAGAGAGAGAGAGAGAGAGAAAAAAAGTG
>VUQH01069506.1:0-16611 GCA_015106775.1 Etroplus canarensis
TGCAGAAACCATTAATCCGCAGCATCAGTCCCGCGACAATACTCCCCGCGGAAACCAAAAACTTTGGCTCCCAGACGCTGCCCAGCAGTTCATAAAAAAAAAACAAAAAAAACCCAACGCCGCTGGATCGTCAGTTAGCGATCATGCAAAACAACGCCGCTGGATCGCCAGTTAGTCTCATCCGTGGACGGAGCTACGATGGCGTCTGGTCATCCTCGAACCTCCGAGTTACGAACACGAACACCACCGTCCCGGCGTCTACAACAACCCGAATACCGGGTCAGAACATCGACAATCACAGGGGTACAAGCACCACCTTGGTTCTGGAGTGGCCGCCATCTTGGCCCAAAAAAAACTAAATAAATAAAATAATAAATAATAAAAGAGAAACTCACTGTAAAGTAGTTCATAGCTATAACTAAAATAATAGCAAATAACTTCATGTTTTTTTTTATCTTCAGGAAAAACTGTCTTCCATTTCTGAGCATGATTTAAGAACTGTTCATTTACAGCCATCCATCCATCCATCCATCCATTACTGTCACTAGAAGCTCAGGCCTCCCTTTCCCCAGCGACCTCTTCCAGCTTTTTAGGGGGGAACTGAGGAGTCCCAAACCAACCAAGAGCTGTAATATCTCCAGCTTTCCTGGGGCTACTCTGGGGCTTCCTCCCAGCAGGACATGCTGAAAAAACCTCAAAGGAGATGGCCGAAGAACCTTAACTGGCTCCTTTCGATGTGGAGGAGTAGCAGCTCTACTCTGAACCCCTTCCAAATGACTGAGCTCCTCACCCTATCTCAAAGGGAGAGCCCAGACATTTCTGCTGCCTCCAATTATAGCAACAAAAACAAATTTCAATCACAGTTAGTTTGGCCAATCTCTGTTTCTTGATAAGTTTTCAAAGCAGAGCGGGCGAAAGACCCTGAGTGATCTGGAAACAAAGGTAGTTGCAGGCAACCATTAATAAACCTTCCACAGGTTCACATACACAAACCTTGTAAACATTTATTCCTCTAGCTAGATATTCTGAACCAAAACACTGCAATAAAAAACAAATTTTCAGCCCTGTGAACCCGCGAATTCCTGGCAGTTAATGCTTGTTTACACAACTGTGAAGCCAACATCTTAGCTCAAGCTTTGGGAGTAAGGGCAAAAGCACACTGCTGTAAAGGAAAGAGGATTGTCAATGATGTAGTAGCTCATCCGGCTCACAATCAATCACAGTCCACAGGTACCTCTGCCAAGGAGGTTATGTTTTTGATTTGGTTTGGTTGTTTGTGAGCAGGATTACACAAAAAGTTACAGATTGATTGGCACAAAAATTTTGCCAGTGGTGGGACTTGGCCCAGTTTAGAAGTGATCAACTTTTGGAGTTGATCTAGATCCAGATTCAGATCTGAATCCAGGATTTTTTGAAGGATTCTTCAAAATTGTGAGAGTAGGCAGTTCAGTTTTGGTGGAGGTTTGCAGTCTTGGATTGCCCTTGTTGTACTGCGTGAAGCTCTTGACCAGCATAAACTTCACTTAAGACATTATGCTGTAAATAAACCAAATAATGGCACTGATGTACAGTTGGAAGAGGGTTACATGCAAACACTCATTTTATGAACATTACAATCAAGATCAAAACTTTTAGGAGTAGCGATTCTTGTGAAAATGGAAAAGTGCCCGTAAAACGAAAACGTAAAAGCACAATTTGGGTGAAGACCCATTAGGTGATCACTGTGTGCAAGTTTGATTAAAATCTCACCAATACTGCAGAAGGAGCAGAGATCCTTACAAATTATAGGTGGAGGGATAGAAACCCTACCATTGCATTAGCTCACTGGTCCTTTGCCTTGATGAACCAAAAAGGAGCTTCACTGCAAAAATTAATGCAAAAGATTATTTCATTCCAGATAATGTTTAATGATTGTTGGAAGTCAAAATCATAACTAAATTAAAAATGCAAGGCAGCCCTAGTCTAGAGAGTATTATGCTGCCTCATTACCTATACTGTAAAAGATAAACAGTGCCTCTTATTTATATGAATGTTAATTCTTAAAGTGGCTCATTCAGATTCATTCAAAGCAGATGCTTCCTTTCTAATTCCCAAGAAATCAAAGATTTAAAATGAGGACGAGACTGTAACTATAAATAAATGAATATCTGTCTTTCAGTAAGCATTAATAAATACACAACTGCTTTTAAATATTCACTCAAAACTCTTGTTCAGTTCATTCACAACTGTATTTTCTCTGCTAAATACAATGGAGGAGGGAGATTTAACAAGCTGTAGCTTCAGAGGTACTAACTGTTAAAGCAGACAGATGCTTATTGATAAAATAGTGTAGTCTGCTGCTCAGACACACAGTCACATTAATACTGATCATTACACACAGGATGGATGCAACAACGATGACAGCTCAGATAAAAGGATGAAGGGAATGATGAGACCAGCAGGAAGTAGAAAAAATACATTGTTAGTTAAACGCCTGAAGTCAGGAGACGTGAGCAAGTGCTGAAGGTCTCCAGGACAAAATCAGAAGGAATAAATCAGGCGAAACATCCAGAAGGGCTTTTTGTGAAGCCATTACACTGCCCCCACTAGATTTAAGGCATGCAAGTCCAGCTGCTTTATGACCACAGACTTTTCAGTTCATTGATTTTCAAATAAATGTCTGAGAAGGTGCAGGAGGTCAAGGTATGGATTTCTAGTTTTATATACAGTACATAAAATGCAATGGCAGCAAAGCTTTGTATGTTATAAGAAATATGATGTAGAAGCCTTTTAAGGCATGCTTGTTAATGCCTTTTCAGTATATTTCTATTGATGATGAAATTCAAGGACTTATTTCTAGCATTTGTTATAAAATAACCTGGAAATCCCTGTTCAATAAGTCAGTGATACATACCTTGATGAGATGTTTGTTGACCCATTTTGTGAAAGTTTTCTTCTGTACCCTGTCCCGCTCATCTAAAGATAAAGATAAAGAAATAAAAAGAAAGAGAGAGAGGGAGGTTAATTACATAATCCAAATCCTGCAAGGATGCCACAGCCAGTGTGATTACTCCACTGAATTATATAAATGAAGAGGTTGCGCACATACAAATTCAGCACTTGGCAAATGACAGTGAGGGACAGTGGAAGCAATGGTGCTTATAAAACATCTGCAAAGGTTATGTAGGTAAGAAAACTAAACTCTTCTCTTTAAACAAGTGATTAACAGACAGAATAATCAGCATTTCTTGATTAGATTTAACAATTCTAAATGTGCTGAAAAGGTGCTGAAACCTCAAAAAAAAAAAACAAGACACACAGCTCGTATTCGATCACATCCGTGAATAACTCTTTTTGGTTCACCCACACTTTCATTTTGCAAACTCAAAGAAGACACAACATGTGGAAGTGAGCATGATAATCAAAACAACTCCTCCAAAGTGATTCAGTCTTTGAGTTCATGGACAACAGTTGGAGCTCCTGTTGATAAGAACCTTCACAAATGTCTACAAACAATTCAGGCATGAGTTACTACAGAATTTCTAAGGGTGACATTGCAGTAAACTGAATCCATACTGTTTTTCCTTTCTCACTTGTTATTTTGACTTTAAAATTCTCCTTTTTGCCCCATTTGCTTTCCCTTTAGTAAAATTTCTGCAGTGTTTTTCTTTTCGCTCCACATCTGATTCGGTCTCTTTCTATAGTCTCTAACTGAAGTGTGATCCTGAGCCAGGCACAGCTCCAAGCTGCGTCCTCCACAGGCCAGAGGAGTGAGGCAGCCAGACCAGGAATAGAGCCTGATGCTGACCTGCAACTGTGTTATCGCCCCACCTTCTCCTGCTCTTTCTCCACACTAACGGAGTGTCTTCAGCTTTCCTCTGTTCATATCAGCCTGTCCGGGAGAAAACACAGACCCTCTCTGCTTTTCCCTTCCCACCATTCTGTTAAATATCGGCTTCCTGAAGTAAAAACAGTGAAACCTGCTTTTAGTTCATGTTTGCTCCTTCAGTTGATTTAAGGAGTGTGAGGAACTGACTTTGTAGAAGGTAAATCTGCGAAAGAGATCATTTTAAATGAAATATGTGAATGACCCATTAGGTGATCACTGTGTGCAAGTTTGATTACATTCCAGCAGCGTAGGAGGAGTAGCAATTCTTGTGACCTGTGGTCCCAACACTTCCTTAACCAAATGAGCCAAAACTCCACTTTAATTGTAATTGGCTTTGACTTTAGTACCATTTTGTTTGTTATAATCAAATTTTAAAAAAACTAAATAAATGGCATGCTTAATAAAATTATTACAGCATTAAAAGCATAAAACAGTTTTCCAAAAAAAGGAATATTTAGTGTAACAAACTGATTTCTGTTTCTTCTCTTTGCATTTTAGTCATTCATTTTTTAATTCATGCATTTATTTATTTATTCTTTCTTGTACTACCCTATTATCATTATATTTGCTTTTGTTAACATTTTTATGCACTTCAGCCCCAGCAGGCCAGCTGAAGTGCCACCTGCAGTGGCAGTCTGTAGGTGCTACACAGAACTTTGCAGACCAACATCTACAGTAACTCTGTAGTGTCATCTGTGGACAGTGACAAAAAAAATGTAGAACAATTGGTAATGCAGGTTTTGTTCATGTGTTGACTGGTTGATGGTCTTTCAGATTAGCCTCTGAGAAGACAGAAATCATGACATACAAAGAACATCTTTGCAGTAACGTGAAGCCGAGCGTTAAAAACAAAGAAAAGGTTCCACTGCAGCCACTGTCAGTGCTTCTCATGTATGATTTCTGCTATTTGAACTCCACTGCCCCTCCCTTTGCAGAACATGTCAACTTTCTGAACCAATCAGTATTCTGCCTACGCATAGCATCATTGCCATCCTGCTGTTGGCTTTTTAGAAGACTGATGCAAATCCCAAAACCCAAAGTTCTGTGTAGGGAGACACACCAACACTGGACCATAAATCCAGGATCATGAGCAACAGAAATGACTGCCTACAGTTAGGAGATCACTACAGAGTCGGAGAAGCTTTATAATTCTAAAGAGCTTGAAAGTCAGCATTGTGTTGTTCAGGTTGTCAACACAACCTGAACTCTTATAGGCAAGCTTTCTAGTAATTTCTTTAAATAGCCTTTAGGAATAGTTCTCCCGGCTTCTTCAAGCACATTCCAAAGCTTTTCTTTGGATTTTTGGCAGCCTTGCATTCTGTTCTCTGTCAAAATGACCCCACGCTGCTGAGATCCAGTCATCACTTCATAAGACCTGTTGTCACTGATTTTAAGACCAGCTCTTGTGTAATTTGGAATACCTCAGCCTTTTCTCCCTGTTCATTAAGAACAGTAAACAAAGTGTGCAAAGATGTTATGTGTAGACATAATACTGGTTCATCCATTGTGTTAGGTGTCTTTTTTATGCTTGAATGATTCATAAGTCAGTGTTAAATGGCTTAAAAAATTATCTGAAAATGGTCAGATACAAGTACCTGTTTGAAAATGAGTGAAAAGCAGCTAATGTTGAAAGAAAAACTTTGGAAGACCTGCAGAAAGCCTGGAGAGCTATTGCTCAAGAACACTTTAAATGATTATAAGAAAGCAAACTATAAAAAAAATGAGG
This sequence comes from Etroplus canarensis, assembly GCA_015106775.1. NCBI lineage: Eukaryota > Metazoa > Chordata > Actinopteri > Cichliformes > Cichlidae > Etroplus > Etroplus canarensis. The sequence goes on from VUQH01069506.1 coordinate 5,595, forward strand.
GATGACTCAAGACTTTTGCACAGTACTGTATATCATGACAACCTAGAGCAGCATTTTCCCTTCGGATTGAATAGATTCAGTTCCAGCCAATCAGAAAATAGCCAGCTGCAGGTACCTCATTTCCTGCCTGCTGTTTATCACTGCCATGGTGCAGCCATGAGAAAGAGCAGCCATGGGAAGAGAGTATCACTTCCTCCTTAAAACATCTTGTTATCTTTGTCACACCTATGCAAACATATACTTAATGACACACACACCCTCTCAGTCAGATTTACACACTGCTCCTCAACAACTCGAACATCTCAAACTGCCAAGATTCCCAAAGAGGAAATTTGATTTAAGCTATACTCAGTCAAAGACCTCAACTGGATAAAAGTCAAGGTTAGTCATAACTCTGCATAAGAAACACAGACACCATCACACACAGGGTGACCCTCTGAGTTTACACAGGGGGAAGAGCCTCTCAGCAAAAAGCACATATTTCAACATTGTCTTGCAAAAGAGTTTCACCACTGCAACACGCCTTGATTCCCAAACCGGCCTGAGTGGCTGGGCTAGTTAGCCCAAAGGAAAAACTCAAGCTTTTCTAAGTTATTAGGTGACACACATATTATGATTCATCAGGTTGAACCAGATGTGGTGCCTGTCGTTATAAATCCTTCAAATGTGGGTTATAAGATTTAAAAACTGGAGACATGCGGGAACGTGGGAGTGACAGCCACAGAAAGGCGCTCATTCACTGATAGATGAGGGCACTGTTAAACTGTACACACCCCCTTCCATGCTGGGTAAACATAGAAAGCATGCACACACTCTTACACACTCCTCATTCTTTGCCCTCACAAAATAATGGTTAATAGAGACTACATTTGGCCTAAGTGTTTTCATGTGCAAACAGAGGAACGGTTCAAACACACACACATTGAAGCACGTGGTGACAGGAGCAGCTCAGCATCATGTAAACAAGCACTGCACACACTGGACAGCTACTCTGCCTGCATGTGCACACACAAACAGACACAAGTAGGGGCTCACACTGACCTGCACAGCACATGAGCGAGTACAGGTGAGCGTTGAGATGACACTCATTCCTGTAGTCGGGCCACATGTTCTAATGTGTCACTCCTCCTATAATCAGGTCTTCACTTGATGTTAACAGCTCATACTCCAAGGCAAAAATGAGATAATTAAGCAGCAAGATGTCTTTTTAGCAACAAGTTGCCTCCACGTATCCAAAACTGAAAGCCGCAGTCACCAGGAAAGCACCGACAGGTAGTGCCAGTCCAAGTTTCGGCTCAGGTCTCTCTTCTTTCACTGTACTCTGTGGTTTACCCATTCCCCCCACTCCTCGATCGCTGTGGTCGCTGCCATGTCTCCGGCCTTCTCCCTCTCACTCTTTCCCAAGAGCAGTTGCTCTCACACGTGTGTGTGTGTCAAAGTCAGCTGGCAGCTCCTCCCCCAGGCATAGAAAGGACAGCCTCCCCTCCCTGTTCACTCCCTCATCTCACTTCCTCACCAAGCGGTGACACACTCTCTTGCTCTCTCTCTCTCTGTGTTCACTTGTTCCCTAGCTCGCTCGCCCTCTGTTTCCAGGCCACAACAGACGGTCTGTACTCTGACTGCAGCTGACAGTGGCTCTGCAGAGCCGCAGGGATGCTCGGTGTGTTTGTCTCTCCTCTGTTTTCTTTCTACAATGCCATTATTCCTCAATTCATAAGTAAGCAATCCTCCTTGCTGATGAGTAAAATCCTGGAGGGAAATTTTTTTAATTTATTTTCTTAGCTGAGTGCCTTGAAATGTTAGCTTTTTGTCACAGAACAGAACAGAGGGGAAGTATAGGCTGCACGTGTCCTGCAGTGATGTTGATTCAGGGAAAAAAAATGTCTTTTAAGCTCCAGCCACGTCCATTTAGGATGATGTAATCCACTCTCTAAATGCCTCGAAAACAAAGCATTCATACAAGTAAGGCTTTCTCTGTCACACTGTGCAAATACACATGCATTCTGTCTCTCTTTCCAGCTGAAAAAAAAAACTGATGCAGGAACAGCAGCTCACTGATATCACAGGTTTCCTATCCTAAAGAGACGAGCACAAACTTCCCAGTTGTTCTTTGTAAAACAGGCCTTCATCTGGAAGAAAACACAGGAAAAGGCCAGGGCTTGAGCTGAGGTGGACTTTAGTCTAGTAAAGAGATTTAATTTAATACTGAAAGGAAAGCTGCCTGAGAAGAGCCATTCATCTCAGTGTGTGTGATGAGGATACAGATACATTAAATGGAGAAAGACCTGGATCATATCTGGGGCTTATATCCAAGTGACTGCTTAATAAGAGGTCACTAGCAACTCTTAATGCCTGGAATTCAACATGTGATCCAAACATAGCCAGAAAAATTCAAAAAGAGTATCCTGCTTGGCTTCCTCACAGCTGACAGACTAAACACACATTTCTATGAAGCCTCTCCTCTTGTTCTTTGCTGTCTCTTAAAATAGCTCTGCTGTGCCAGACAGTGCCAACACAGTTTTGAATAATCTCTATTTGAGAATCAGCCGTGTGGAAGCAATGAGAATGCACTGCTCTGACTAAAAGCTCTGAGTCAAACAACAGCAACCGATAAGGTCATGTGTCCCAGGCCCAGGGGTCAGGAAGTGAGGAGAGACATCATCAGAGCAAAGGCTGATATGACAGCAGCTCCTGATGCTTGGACCAGGTGTATGGTGCACATTGACATATAGCACACACACACACACACACCTGTCCAGGCGAGACAGTGACTCACACACTCTTACAGTCACAATAAGCTCAGAGTTGCACAAGCTCCTCCCCCTTTTTCTTCTTCGTTTCCTCCACCAGCAGTCTTATTCCTTAATCTCCATCCTTCCTTTTCCATGTCCTCTTCCTCTCCTGCTTCCTCTTGCTGCCATATCCTTCTCCTCCTTGTCTTCACAGTGTTTCTCTCCTCTCTTTCTATCACTAAGGGACCATCCACACTAAAAATACCAGACGGAGCTTACGCCTCTAATACCACGCAGCATGCTTATCCCTCGTTCCCTCCTTCTCTGCTGTTATTGCCACTAATCTCTTGCACTCGCTTTCTCTTCTGTCCAGTCTTCCGGTGTTCTGGCTTTCACCGCCTGTGATTCAATTTAAATTAAAAGTGCGAGGGATGCTTCCAAGTGTCCTGCTTTTCGTCTTCCAGCCTTTCTTGTTCTCTGCTACTTCTTTCACTTTCCCTTTCATTTTCAGTTTCTGTTGCAGCCAGGCTGCTTCCCAGGGTTCATTTATCCCCCTTTCTGTTGACACTTGAAGGCTGGCAACAGTCTCCATCCCTTTTATTTCATTTTATTCTTCCTTCCCTTCCACATTCTTTCTTTGGCAGCTACAAATACTGCATACTAAATATTTGGCAGCTTGTCATTTTCTTCAATTTGTAAATCTAAACTCTCTTTGCTGGGTGGCTAATACGTCCCAATTACACATTAACCAGCTGTCCAGTCAGGACCTTCATCAGATTAACATCAGATTCAATCTGCCCTCCCGTGGCTACAGAAAACAGACACCTTAGGACTTAAATGAAGCCAAATAGAGCATATTAGAGGAACTCTTGAAGGTTAATACAACTGTACAGTATGTACTTTGTGTTAGATCAGCACCTTTAAAGTGTCCACAATTCCCTTTCAATCATTTAAATTAGTTTTACAAAAAAAGATAAATGCCCCATCTGCTCATGTCTGAGTGATTTCAGTGTCTGTTAGTAAGCAAAGGTGATTCAGAGTCAGTGTGGCTTTGTTATTGACCCACATCTAAATAAAGACATCATCTGTCCTCTTCAGCAGCTGTGACATTAAAACAGTCCTGGCTTCAGCCTGCTTTAATTTCAATATCTTTACTTTTTAGAATGAGATCATTTCATTATCCTTTCACTGGCCAATTTCACCTTTTGAAGTAGCTGGATTTTTTGAGATTCATTACAATTATGAGAGAATCCAACTTGGCACGCTTCAAGGTACCATAGGTGGTTCAGACCAATCAGTGACCTATGCAGAACAACTGTCAAATAAGGCTGCAGCAACAGGTGAACAACAGACAGAACACATCACCTGCCAATTATTATTTGAAAGAGGCTGCCTGAGATTTCCTTTCATGTGCAAATTTTTCTTGTGCAACAATTGAGTGGTTATTATTATAGCTTAACACAAGCTATAATGAGCTGGCTGGCTTATAAAGACCCCTCAGACTGTTGCTTGTTTTCATCTTCAGTGCTCTCTAGATCCTGTAGTTCACTGATCTAACTAGTTCAAGTTCACCTGTAGTAAAAACTGAGAGCCAACTGGGTCTGGGTCTAACCCTAACCTCCTTCCACCGGAAACTCTCATTAGGGGATGAAGCTGCCCTGCGAAAATATAGCAGCCACAATAACGCACATGATTTAATTAAGTTTTATTAGCTCCACAGCTAATAAATTACAGTGTGGTTACAACAGTAAATATGTTTGATTTTACTGTAGAAGTACAACGAAATAACAGTGTCTCACATATCCTTGGTTTACAGTTAGAGGTTAAGTGGACCAAACCACTGCGAGTCACATGAGGGGACTCCATCTTTCAAAACTTACAAATTTATTGTTTTACATCTATAGTTAAAGGAATAGTTTTTACTGCATGTAATGTTATATGACATTAGTTACATATTTACAGTGATGCACTGAGGAGGACAAAACTGGTGCTAGACCTCCTTAACGGTCCTGTTAAGATATTGGCCCCTGCAGCCAATATCTTAACAATTATACTGTTTTAGAAAACAAGTCATTACAAAAGGACATAATGAATTGAATCACTGGATCCCAAAGCATTTTTGGATCTAGATTATTTTGTGATATTTAATTGAGAAACTCAAGATGATGTCTTTTTTTTCTTATTTAAATCTGATTTGCATTTTTAAAGAGATCATGTAAAATGTTCAAATTGACTCAATCTCACTGAGAATCTTTCCAAAAACCTAAAACCAGACAACTCCAAAAGTTACATCTAAAGTTTGGCCAAGCCCCAAATTTGGGAAAATGTTCATGCAAATCCATCCAGAGTAATCCAGCTAACAAACAGATAAACCAAACCAAACCAATCACATCACCTCCTGGATGGAGGCAAATCTCTTTTCAATCCTGAACGACTGATGTTGTCCTCTGTTCTTTACAAGTGTTATCAATTTCCAAGAAAGTGTAAACCACTGTGCTCAACATGCTGGGTTAACTTTTACCACATCATGCATGCTTAGTTTATAATGTTACACACCCACAGGCCCTAGAATGCTTGGCTTACTACTGTAAAAGTCTCCGTTTCCTGTGTGGGAGAAAAATTAAGGCCACATATCACCACCACAAACATGTGCACACTGCAGCTGTGTTACACACTTAGTAGCTCCTCTATAACCTAGAATAACCTGAAGACAAGAAGCAAGCAAGTAAACATGAAAGTCAAGTTTGACGCTTGAGTAAAGACCTGCCACTCCCCTGGTCTCAAAATGACTTGAGAGGACGTCACCCTAAAATGTACAGTCATTCTGAGCCCCACATGCAACTGAACGGAGCAACATGTTCAGACTTCCTTAGAACAATAGAAGCACAAGATCTGTTAGTTAAATTTAGTGAAACTGTCACTAACAGTTTATGAGCTTCACAGATAACCAGAAGTTATCATCTGAATGCTGCCATCCAGATGTCTTTCAGTGAAGATCTTGCTTATGTCCTACAAGACAATGGCAAACTGTCTTGTTCAAACAGTACGGCTCTGTAGTTCATTTAGAGCAACATTTAGAGCAATATAAATCAGCAAATATGGAAAAGGAGCCTCTGAACTGAGCAGCTGATATCCTTTCAAGCAAGACCAAGAAAACCTTTAGTTTAAAAAAATTACAGCAACTGCTCTGAAGAGATGATGCAACACAACTTTTCTGATACATGTTGCTGGTGTCAAAATAAAATTTTGTTTATGTAAGCTATGAAGGCTCTGTTTCATGTGCGATGTGAGTCACACAAGCTTTCCAATGATGAAAACACAACAAGAAAGAAATCAGTTCAACCATATTTTGGCCACCTTCCATCACTAATTATCCTCAGAGCTGTCCAGTTTTCTTCGGTCCCTTTCATTGCCCACTTGTCTCTCTTAGCACCACTCAGTCTGTCCTGCCCTCTCAGTATCGATTGACCTCACTGATCCACACTGTTACATCATGGTGGATATTCCTCCCCTGGTAAATCCAAGCCAGTCACTGCAGTCAGATAAAATTAGTCACAGTCCCAAAACCTAACATAGAACTCAGTTCAGTTTTTCCACTGAGAGTAGACACAGACTTTGACCCAGCAATGAATTAACAGCAGCTACTGAGTGACTGTAGGTATATGTATTCATTATGTAGCTCTATTAGGCTTTAAAGGAACATTAGCACTAAAGCTATATTACAAAATCCAAAAGGAATCCGTTTAACACGGAACAAAGGTATGAATAATTAGACACGACCAAACTGAGCAGCTTACTGGCAGCACAGCAACTCGTTGTTTTTTGTAAAGCATGAAGGTTTAAACACAAGATATAGCAGGCAAAGACATGTATGTGACCTGTAAAACCCTTCTAATGGATTCTCCTCCACTGATTCATGTCCTGCATCACAAAAAGCCTGAAAGTGTCTCACTATAACAGGAGATGAAACAGGAGGAATCTTCATGCTCTTACAGCATGAGCCACTTTACATTCCACTGAAGCTAAAATAGAAAATATGCACGCTTAATACAAACACCAATTCCAAGCCAAGAAAATGTTCAACTAAATGCTAAAGGCAATGGTTTGAAAAAATACAGATAATGACATGCTCATAGGGAAGGGAAGGGTGGAGCCTAAACAGGAAGCACATGGAGCTTCAGATCAAATCTTCAGATAAATCAAAACTGAAGCTGTGAGAGAGAAAAGAGAGGAGATAGGAGAAAAAATGTTCAGCTCATTCGAACCAGTCAGGAGAACCTGAGGTTACGGTTTACCTTGCTCAAGGCTGGGTGTCCGCCGGCGGCGGCGGCAACAGCAAAACCAAAATCCAGCTGCAGTCAAAAAGTGAAAAGTCACCACCAGGATCGGTGTTATGACCGCAGGGTCTGACAGAAAATCCATCCAGTCGTCTTAAGTGATGAGAAAGTGTTCCTCAACTGCCTGAACGTCCACAATTTGTCACTGAAACAAGTCCAAACTCCAACGGCTGAATTCTTCAAAGTGAAGTCCCAAAACTGACGGCATCCACACAGAGAAGCTTTTACACAAGCCTTCTAATGTCAGTTCACAGAATCATGAGGATCCTTCCTCCACTTTCACTTCTTCCCTTCCTTTCTCCAGCAGCATCTCTCTACTTCCTACACAACCTTTAGCAGCTAAAAACTTCTGAGTCCTTCTCTCCATTCAGAAGCCCTCCCTCTACCACCCCATGCCTCTCTCTCTCTCACTTTGTTTTAACCTCGCTTGCTCTCTCACACTGTAACAGTGAATTCCATTCCCCTGATACAAGCCATCAGACTGTAGCCATTGCTCAGTGTGCCGTTAGAAAAGCAGTAAATAAATGAAAAGGGACTAAAAAGACGGAAATGTGTGTGTACTGTGCGTGTGTGTGGCTGCTAAAACTCTCAGAAGGAAACCACATCTACAGAGTCTTCTTCCTGTGTGCATATATTTCTGTTTTAGTGCATTATAATAACTATGTGCATGTAACTTCTTATATTTGTATGCATAAATGCAGCACTTGCATGTAAGTATTCTTTTAGTGGGTGCATGTATTGGCAGCATTTGGGGATGATGTGTGTGTGTGCGCGTGTGTGTATACTTCTGTGTTAGGAAGGTGAGTGTATGTGTTTACCTCTGTTGCTATGAGTGAGCCATGGATCCTGTCTGTGATATTTATTAACAGCTATCTTTGAGTGATGTCTGCTGACTGTGACGGCGTGTTCAAAGCTGTGGACACAAGGGGAGATCGTGTGTGTGTGTGTGTGTGTGTGTTAAGAGACATTGCAGTGTGATTCAACATGATTCAGGCTGCACACTAAAAGGCAGGAGGTCCTACAGTTGCTCTCGCCTCGCAGAGAATTGTGTGCGTGCGGTCAAGTTAACAAGCCACCTCTGAAAAAAAAAAAAAACCTAGCTGAGGTTTCAGTCCTAGCAACTTCGAGACAAAACAAGACACAACCACAATAAATCTGATGACAGCTCCTCACTGTCGGGCGAAAAACTTCACAGCCTCAAACTTTGGTGACTGTCATGTCTTCACTTTAGAACACTGATTTAAAAACAGGTTTGTCATCTTAGTGATAAAGTAATTATACAGCATTTACGCCATAAGGCAGGAATGAGGTTTTTTCTTATTAGTCATTTCCTGACGGCCACAATTACCAGACAACATGAGGTAATGGACAATGGATGGTAATGGGATCCAATAGCAGCTGTTTATCCAGTGCTTTCCACCAGTGAAGCTCAGTTGTAAACAGGACTATAATTTCTGGACAGAATTCTTTCTGTCCAGAAATTATTGCCTGTGCTAGCAAAATATTTCACAAAACTTCATCCTCAGATTTTCCTCAAGCTATCTAAATCGCAGTCAAACTTTCTTTACTCCAACATTTTTTTAAAGTTAATAATTTAGAGGAAAAAAACTGAGCAATCTTCAAATATCAAGCTTATGAATATATAGGCATCAGAGGTGGCAAAACTACCCACATTCCTTACTTAAGTAGAAGTACAGATATTTGTGATAAAAAATACTCTGGCAGAAGCTGAAGTACTGATTTAACTTCTTTACCCAAGTAAAGGCAAAGTAGTATAAGCTCTTAAATGTACTCAAAGTATAAAAGCAAAAAGTGGGTATTTGAAGGTCATTTCTATTAAATGCTTTTGTGCAAAGCCAACTGAACCTCATGTCATGTTAATATAAAAATAATATTGATACAAGGGAATAGGAACTCTAATTCAACTTATGTTATTCTAATGGATGTAAAACAGAAGCAGAGGTAAACAAAGCTGATTTTTAAAAAAACTGTCTATTTACTGTTGCCTCCACTGTAGATGGGCGACTCTGCCTCCACAGTTACACAGAAAAATGGCTGCTATAAATACTGCATAAATTATGTTTTGTTTCCTCTTTCAACTCTACGTCTTTACATCAGTTGCGCGTGACAAGCATCCATAACAAATACATCAATAAGATTGTCTTTTAAGTGTTATTGTTCCTTCTATTTCGGTTCACATCTCATTGATATGGAGAGAGTGTCCAGCAACATGATGAAATAAATAGTAACTCCTCTCAAATGTGTTAAACCTAAAGTAAGCCTGCAGAAAGTCGAGATATCTGTATTAGAATGCAGGGAGTAAAAGTAAAAAGTTGTCAGGTAAAAAAAAATACTGAAGTAATGTACAGACAACTGAAAACACTACTTAAGCACAGCAACAGCAATTTGTACTTCGTCACTTCCTACCTCTGAAAGGCAATCCACTGAAAATTCAGAGTTTGGAAACTCAGGCCACTGCATATGCACAGACTTGGGAGTAGTGATGTTTTCTGACATGGCGTTACCATAGCAATTCAGCAAAAAGATGCCAATACTGCCAAGACTGTGACAAACTGATTCAAGAAATTAAACAAGTAACCCATTATAAATACTGGACTGTGTAACTGCACTGCATGCAACTTTACATTTATTGAGACAATGCAACTTCTCAACAGAACAAGTTTATAATCTTTATATACACTTTTGAAAGAATTTAAAATCTGAAACAAGTTCCTTTATTAAAACCAGAATGTCAATGACATAGTAGCTCATCTGGCTCATGATCCATCACAATACACAGGTTATTCTAATGTGTAAAGTACATTAAAAAACTGATGAGTTTTCTTGTCACTGGTTAGCTGAATTGTACAAAGTAATGAGGATTTAAATCCATTCGGAAGTCAATGAGGCTTGCAAACAGTCATATCCAGGACAATGGCCCTAGTTTTTTAATGGTCTTAACCCATCTTAAAACATTATTATTCCATAAATAAAGCTAATGATGGCATTAATGTATAGATGGCAGAGAAGCACACACAAACACTCATTATGAATATTAAAATCCAGACCAAAACTCTTAGGAGTGGTGATTCTTGTGAAAATGGAAAAGTGTCCATAAAACAATAGATATGACCGTGGGCATAACTTGGATGAAGACCCATTAGGTGACCATTGCGTGCAAGTTTGATAAATTCTGATCATTCTTGTGATTCTTGTAAATTGTGGACAGACGGACGCCTCACCATGACATTGGTTCTTCGGCTGGATGAGCTAATTTTAATCAAGATTTTCTGCCATTACCTACTGAATATATATTAAAGGGGATGCTGCCAGATTTAAAATTTTTCCTGTGAAATGTTCTTTGGGCTGTTACTGATTGGTTTTTTGGTTATATTAAACATGCAATGCAAAAGTAGCACAAAAGGAAAGTAATGAACAGTTTAATTCAATTCAATTCAATTTTATTTATATAGCGCCAATTCACAACAAAAGTCGCCTCGAGGCGCTTCACACTGTACGGTAAAGATAAAACAGTGTTAAAAGGAAAACCCCAACAATCCGATGATCCCCTATGAGCAAGCACTTGGCAACGGTGGGAAGGAAAAACTCCATTTTAACAGGAAGAAACCTCCGGCAGAACCAGGCTCAGGGAGGGGCAGCCATCTGCCTCAACCGGTTGGGGGTGAGGGAACAGAGAAGACAGAAAGGAGAGCAGAGAGAGGCACACACTATGGGAGAGAGAAAACAACATTTAATGGCATGCAGCAGTAACAAATAAATGCATGGGAAGTGAAAAGCGGTGGATAGAGTAGAAATGCCCAGCATAAGAGGCCCCCCAGCAGTCTAAACCTATTCCAGCATAACTAAGCCCTAACTATAAGCTTTATCAAAAAGGAAAGTTTTAAGTCTAATCTTAAAAGTAGAGAGGGTGTCTGCTTTCCGAATACA
>VUQH01069509.1:0-14298 GCA_015106775.1 Etroplus canarensis
TCTCTGCCACTCCTGACTTCCCCATACAATTCCACAGTTCCTCTCTTGGCACCCTATCATATACTTCCTCAAGATCCACAAAGACATGGTGCAACTCCTTCTGACCTTCTCTATACTTCTCCATTAACACTCTCAAAGCAAACATTGCATCTGTTGTACTCTTTCTCGGCACGAAGCCATACTGTGGCCCCTGTGACTGGGTTAAAGCCCTCTAGGATATAAGTTATAAAAACAATTTGCATATTAGTGAGAAAAGGACAAATAAAACTCAAGGTTAGTATTGAAATAAAAAGAACAAGATACAGTGTAACTACAGAGCTGTATCAGTCTGTTAGAGAAAGTGTTCTGCTGTTGGTCCAGGAGGTGGGGCAGAGGGTGGTCACGATTATACATGAAGGACAGCAGTTTGTTCAGTGACCTCCTTGCCACCGCAGCTTCAGGTGTGTCCAGTTTGTATTCAAGCACAGAGCCAGCTGCTAGCCTTCTGGATCAGTTTATTCAGTCTGTTGGTGTCACCATCTCTGTTGCTGCTCGTCAGCAGACCACAGCAAAACACAATGTACTCACCACCACAGACTGACAGAAAATCTACCGAATTTTGTTGCAAACTGAAAGATCTCAACTCCCTTAGGAGAGACTGCTCATCCCAGCCTCAGTACTGGTCTTCCTGTTCAGCTTGTTGTCAGTGTTAGACATCAAAGTGCTTGTGCTCCCATACCACATCAACATCCTGTCCCAGAATAGATAGTGTAAGCTGTCCTCTTCCTTCTGAATTTGATCACCATCTCTCTGGTCTTATTCACATTCAGCAGCAGATGATTCTCTCAGACTCCTCAAAATAATCCACTAGCGCTCTGTACTCCTCCTCTTGCCCATCACTTAAACATTAAACTACTGCAGAACTGAATATTTCCATAGGTGGCATGACAGATAGCACAAAGTGTGTACAAAATGAACAGCAGTGGAGACAGCACAGTTCCCTGTGGAACCCCTACACTTCACAACACTAAATCAGACACGACACTGCCCAGTCTCAGATTATGCAGTCTGTCTGTCTGTCAGGTAGTCACTACAAGATGGTGAAAATGTTTAAATGAATACATGTGCAGATCTTGATTCCTGCACTGACTGTTGATTTTCATCCAGTAGAAATCATCAGAAAGCTGCTACATATGGATTGGAATTAATTAGTGTTTTAAATAGTAGTCAGGTTTTTGCTAATTTATTATGAGGGTGTCAGGGCATATACACATTCAAAGCAGAGATGCCAGGGCCAGAACAGGGACTCAAACCACTAACTTGCAGATTACAAGTAAGCTGCTCAAATCTCCAGTTTCATCTCCCCCAAAGTTGCCCATTTATTGTTTCTAGCTGCCCACCAAAATATAGCAGGAAAAGTAAAAATCATGTTTCATTTAGTAAGAATTGAAACTAACAACTGAGAACATGAATACATTTGGAAGGTATTTACTGAGGTCAAGATCAAGTGGACAGTAAGATTATTCTACAATGTACAATTCAGACTATTATTTTTGCAACAAGAGGAGCTGCTCCTGCTTGCCAAAGAAAAGAATACAGGTTTATGGTACTAAAGCAATGACTTTTCATCCTCAGAGTGCATCCATCTTTTATATACAGTCTATGATTTAAAAGTGGGGAAGCTGAAAATGTCAGCTCAGTCTATGCTAGTCATAGTTCTCTGTTGGATTTGTCAAACCATGTTGATTTCATATTGTAACTGTGAATATGAAATGGGTTAAAATGTCCCAGCTATTATTTTTACATTTCTTATGTGGTAGCTCAGTTATTGAATATTAAAACATTGCTTGTGGACGTATGTCAGATGAAGCACATAATGTATGATAAATTCATTAATGTTGACGTTCACCTAAAATAATGTGTATTGTCCTTTGGAATCAGGTGCAGTGTATGTGTTTTATAGCTTCACTAGTCTTGTAGAAGGTTATTTTTCTATCAACAAAATCAGAGCCATTAACAAGGCCGAATGAAACTAAATTTCACATATTTTTATATCAGACCTTCGATGCAGACTATCCCAAAGTTGCTTGTTAGATTTTCCTTATTTTTCCTTTTTTTACTTTTAGAAAACCAAGTGCAAAGACTGGAAACAAATTGACCAAGATGGGGATGGGGACTACTTTGCAGATATTTCACCCGCAGAAATATTATGATCTGTGTGCAATGTGTAAGAAGTTTTTTTTCCTGGATCAGAATGGGCCTTTGAGCAGTGACTATGCATGACATTATATCTCTGTGTTAGTGGTGGCTGCAGCATAGTGTGATGGCTTCTGGGATGCTCTGATTAACAATATATCCATAGTACATAAAGGATGGCTAATTCAAACTTAAACTATATACACTTTTTGCTGTAGCTATAAATGACCTTATCTGTGCTGCACCTGTTTACCACCGCCCTGCTCACCCAGCACCCAATTCCAGTACCTGTCCTTACTCCTGGCTGAAACACTGAACCACTTAACAGTTCCTCCCAAGGAGGTGAACTGAAGTGTGATAATCACTGCTGTGAGTGAGAGGACCTGTTCTGAGACCTGTTCACTGTATGTCACTTAAAAGATCCAAGATCAACTGGGTGACCCAGAATTGGGTAATCCTGGTAATGCTGATCTGTTTTTTTTTTTTTCCGGTTCTTTGAAGCCATAAGAGAATTAGCTTAGCCAATCCCATTTCATCCAAGATGGTGGTGCACTTCTGTAGTTACTCATTAGGAGAAAATGTAGCAATACTGGAAAATTGCCATTGTCAACAACTTTATAACTGGAGAGATGAAAAGAGGGAGGGCACAGCCTCACCCTAAAAAGAGCTTTCATTTCAGGGATCTGAGTAAATTTACTGAGATGGATGTAACAGAAAGCCAATAAAGAGAAGCTAAAATGGAAGGAATGGGATCTCTGTTTCTAATACATTGCTAGGATGCTAAAGGATCATGGCATTCATGCAGAATTATCTCCACTTTAAATAGTCTTATAATCAGCGCACATTACTACACACTACTGTTTCTTCCCATGAGAATCTCACTAAGGTTTTCTGACATCTTTTACTTACATTATTTAGTCATGTTTACACTGAATTCATTGAAGAAGAGAATCATCTGGGAATAATGACAGTTTGATCCTGCTAAAATGATAATCATAAATGGAAAATGGGATCCAGGGGACCCAAACTTAATGATATACAGTTAGGGACATACATTATTGACCAATGACATAATTTTGATATTTTTGCTAATTTACTGTGGATTTAAATGAAACGATCAAGATGTGGAGTGAAGACTTAGCTTTAATTCAGGTGATTGAAAAATTACATTACATTTATTGCTGAGGACTCAGATACTTTTATGCATAATCCACTATTTTCACAGGCTCAGAAGTAACTGACTGAGAAGCAGGTGAGTCCTTATCCTTATTATTCCATGACAAATTAAACAGATACAAGATCTGGAGTTGATTCCTGTTATGGTCTGTGGTTTTTGTCTTTGAGGGACTGTGTTTTGTTTATTTCTAGGATGTTCAGTTTTCCTTTTTTGTCCCATTCTACATTTTTTCAGTTTGATTGCAATGTCCTTTTCCCGGTGCCTTATGTTTTAGTGCAATTGTTCCAGCTTCAGCCCATGTTCAGTCTATTAGTTTTCTTTTTGTCTCCCTCCTGTTTCCCTGTGTTCTGTCTCCTTGTGTCTTTTTTTTGTACTTAGGTTCTTGTTCATGCAGTTTAGGTATTGTCATGCTTGGTTTTACATTCTGCCATGGCATCCCGTATTTATATTTGCATCCTTAATTTATGGTTCCCCTTGTGTTTTCCTTTCACTGAGTCTGAGTCTCTGTTTTTCTGTTCCTCGTGCAGTTTCAGTACATGGTCTTTTTCCTGAGTTGTTGTATTCTGGATTGGTATACTCATGTTTTTGGTTTCAGGTCTTCTTAGTTCTCTGTGTGGTTTATTTTACTCCGTTATACTCTAGCCTTGTTCCCTCTTAGTTCTAGTTGCCATTTGTGCCTTTGTAATTCTCCTCCAGTGTTGTCCTGCTGTATGGTCTGTCTTCTGTCAAGTTCTGTCTCGTCTGCATTCTCTGTTATGTTTTATTTCCTGTTTTACTTTGGTCTCAGTCTTGTCCTGTGCATTGTGTTCAATTTTGCTTCCTGCCCTTGATTGCTGTCATATGTGTTCCTCTCCCTCCTGTTGCTTGTTAGTCCATGAGTCCTTGTCTATTTATACTCTGTCTCTCCTTAGTTCAGTGTCATGTCACACTCTTTTGTTCCTGCATGTGTGAGAGTTCTGTTCCTGTGTTTCCCTGGCCTGGAATATTACCTTTTGGATTGTGTCTCTGTTATGTGAGTGTTTGGCTAATAAAGCCCCTCTTTAGTTTTCTCTTCTTGTCTGGTCTGTTGGAGTCCTGCATATTGGGTCCACTCTGCACACCTCACAAATGGCAAGCCACAACAATTCCAAATGTCGAATCCCCTCCAGATCTTGCTGTTGCTTGTTCTCAATATGAGGTCCAAAGAAATGTTGATGCAAGTGAAAACGGCCATCGTTAGGCTGAAAAATCAAATAAACCTATCAGAGAGATGACAAAAACTTAGGAGGGTGCAAAACAGCAATTTTAAGGAGCATCCTTATATTGCAGGAACACACTGACCTGGAAGATCATGGATTACAACTAAAATGGATGAATGCAGAATTCTTCACTCAGTTAATAAAAACTCATCTCAATATCTAACCAAGTCAAAAGTCTTGAGGAAATAGGTGTCAAACAAGAGTTTTCCTTTATGAATGTAAATACAGAGTGTTTACAACAAGTGCCTGAAGACATCCAAAAGAGCGTGGGCAGTTCTGTAAAAAACAATTGTTGAATCAGTCAAACCAAGATGAATTTGTACCAGACTGACGGGAAGAGAAAAATACTGAAAATAAATCAAACAAATATAGCTTGTCATTGACAGCTGAACTGCTGTTGTCCACATTGTGCAAAAACAATTTAAAAATAAAACAAGCAACTATTAGAAAAAGTAAAAACCTTGAAATAAGTATGTGAAAACATGTATCAGTGAATTTGAAGTAATGAAGGCTGTCTGTAGTGAGGAAATGGAGCATTTGCCATAGGAACTTATGGGTTATAGGAAATTTTGCGGTTACTCACTAGATGGCATCATTGTCTTACTATACTCTGAATGCAATAGCCACTCAGCTGTGTAACATTGGGAAAACTGTGTGATTTGTAGTTCAACTCAAATTTTACATCTTGGTCTTGTTTCTAACTTCTGTAGTGCTGAAGAAAAAGGAGCTATGCTTCTCCCTTATCCACTAAGGTTATTGCTTATGTAAAATAGTGACTCATCGGGAAATACCCTGATGAGTCATTGTGAAATCTCAGTTGATTTGATAATGAAACCTTTAGCAATTTGTACCTTGTGGTTAGTATAAACCATTAAGACGAGCGATGTCAGAAGTTTCAAACTACATTACACTTTTAATCCTTATGTGTTGTTTGTCAGGGTGCTTTGTAAAAGGAACACCTCATCTAGAGAAAATGAGTGGTTTAATTAATGTGGGAGATCACATTTGACCTTTTATAAAGGCTTAATATCAGTTTTTATCTTAAAATTAGTCATTTTTTTCTCATTTATGAATGAGACAAGAATCCCTTAAAGTAATTTTGACTGTAATGCATGTGCAGTTTTGAATTTTGCTGGTAAAATCAGATCGTGTACCACTATAAATATCATTTAGTTACTTAGAGATGTTTAAGAGAAAACATAGTATAGATTATTATTCATAATTAGCTGTTTTGAGCATTAAAAAACTAAATTACTTTGTTTTCGAATAAGTCTTCTGTAACATTGCAGACTTCAGAAAAGCATATTCGTAGCGTTAGAGAAGTCAGTGATTGCAGAAGCTCCACCTTAAAGTATGCATAAATGTACAAAGCAAACTAACTATAGATTGCATTAGACTTTTTAAAATTTGTTTTAGGCTGACATTGTTGGGGTATAATAATTGTTTATGTAAGAACCAGAAGATTTCACAGTGCTTAAATTGTAACCAATATCGTGCTCATCTAAGTCCTGGGCAGAGTTATTGTAGTTTTGTGCTTTCTAATTAGTTGTTTTTATTTTGTTTTGAGTTTTCTCCAATTCAGTGTAGTTTCAATGAGTTCCAGAGTCAGTTTGCTCATTTCAGTTTAGTTTTTGTTGTTGGAAAATGGTTAGTTTTAGTTTAGTTTCAGTGTTAATTTTAGTTTTCCTAATTAGTATAATAAGGATTGCATTTATCAGATGAATATTTAAGGTGTTCAGGTTCTTTTTTACTTTGTGAAGGCAGTTTACTCTCAGGCATGTAGCCATGTTAAGTACCGATAAACAGAAGCACTAAAGCCTCATCAGACAGGTTGTCTCACCAAATTTGACCAAATTCACAAAGACTAAAACTAAGGAAATTTCCTTTATATATTTTTTAAATTTTATTTTAGTTAGTTTTGTGATCACACTATCATTTTAGTTATTTTCATTTTTATCAAAAGTATAGTTTTTATTTTTATTTCAGTTAACATTTTTTTTCTTATTAAGTTTTAGTTTTTATTTTAGTTTGATAATAGTTATAACCTTGGTCCTGGGAAGATTAAACACACATTTAAAATTTGTGTTCACCAGAGGGCAGGCAAGTGCTACAAATTTCAGTGCGAGTGTTTAGCGAGTTTCACTTATCTGTATATGTACAGTACAAATATCTATATTTCTTTCATGCGATGAACTCAGCTTTGCATGTCTAGTAATTGTTTTATAGGTTTAGCTCAAAGCCCATTCAGTGGGAACATTTTAAATCATATTGTAATTGTTATTAATTGCTAGTGTGTCTCCTTACACATGACCTAAAAAGAATCTATAATAATATAAACGCCTACTAAACAAAAATAATCCTGATATCCAATTAGTCACCATTCTACTCTGAATTTGCCTCTGACATCCAGTTCACCTTTTCAGGTCCCCCTACCGATTGGTAAGGATTAATTATTCAGCTACAATTAGCGTCATGTCAATTGTACTTCCCGCCAGCACAGTGCTCTTCTGACACTGAGGCAGGCTGTTTCAAGACCAAGATTACACGTCTGTCATGTTAAAATTCACCATTTCAATTAAGTTAGTTTGTGTGTTCGTACTCTTGTGTGTCTGAACACATTCAAACACAGACAGGGACACTTCCTCACATCCACTCACGAGCAGCCATGCATGGATACATGCAGATAACCACCACTAAAGCAAGCATGCAAACTCACACAAAATAAACACAGATACTTTTTGTTAAATTTGGAACCAAATAAAAAGTGATAAATATTTTTTATATAGTTTTAAGATTTTTAACACTTGTTGAGAAATAATGAGATGGGCCATTTTAACAACAAATGTTGCAGACCTAAATTGAATGGTATTTTTGTGCTAGCGTTAATTTTCCCTCAATGAAGAAAAAGTATCATAATAATAAAATACATTTCAATAAGTGGAACAA
Source organism: Etroplus canarensis (assembly GCA_015106775.1). NCBI lineage: Eukaryota > Metazoa > Chordata > Actinopteri > Cichliformes > Cichlidae > Etroplus > Etroplus canarensis. The sequence continues at coordinate 7,537 of VUQH01069509.1, forward strand.
AATGAGTGAATGAGTTTCTGTAAGTGGTTTCTGTAAAGAATGATATGAATGAAACTAAAGTCCAAATATATGTGACTACCATATGAATCAAACATTTAATTATGTTTTCTTTGAATCACACACATTTGTATATACATATATTTAAAGTTATGCTAGTTAAAGGCTTAGTTATAGTGGCTGCCGTTATCTGTATTTTTGGATGAATGGAACAGGAACAATGTTTGCTGAAGAGTGTCTTTGTTGGGGATGAAGTGAAAGTTTGCTATAATTAACACTTTTTTTTATTGTACATTGGTTAAATAGGATAAGATTAGAGTTTTTAATACTTATTGGTTCGTCTTCATCTTTTAATATGAAAACAATTCATTGAAGTTCAAGTTTAGTTTTAGTACCTTGATTTAGATTTACAGGAAGGTCTTACTCTGAGTCCAGATGAAAAGGGGATGAGGAAGTAGGTGTGGAGGATTACTGCTCTCTTATAACATACAGCATGTTATTATATACAATATACCAAACTTGCATGATTTGAATGATAAACTTAGTGAAAGAAAATGTTGCTGTGTTTCCATCAATTTCAAACATATTTTATGTTTAGTGAGGAATGTATAAATTTTACACGTTTAGTCAAACTTTTGCTATCACTGTCTAACTTGAGCAGCTTGACTGAGAAAGGATATAAAGATAAACCTAGTCAGATAGATAGACAGATAGATTTGGAGAAGTTGCTACTTGATATATAAATGAATTGCTGATAATGCTAAATTTATAACGCATTGACTTATTATATTCTGTTGTTTCAGGTTTCTTTGCAAATAACACTATGATGTAGTTTCCTCTAATGTAGTATGTGTTAAAGATTTGTGAGCTAGGCTTATGGTGTTTTGATGCAGGGTGGTGCCTGTTCTGAACTGGGTGTTGACACATCTCACTATGGGGCTAGGAGTATTGATGGTGGTGATAAAGACATGTAATAATGTCATAAAGCCAGAGAAGAAAAGGAGCTGTAAGTGGGGACTGGCTAAACAGTGCAACCAGTAATCAGTCAGCAGGGTGAAAAATGACAAGGCCAATGTTAGCAGACAGAAATGGAGAATAAAACAAGGGGCTCATGCAGGCTGAACAGACCAGAACAGGAAGAGGGTGGGGGAGCAGAGGTGACCTGCTCTCAGAGGGGACAGGTCTGTCGCATTTTGTGATTACAACCAATAGGTCTCAATTTGAAATGACAACCCTAACTACTCACTTGGGGCAGAGTCTGTATTATTAAGGCTGGAGGAGAGAGGAGAGGTGGGGTTAATGTTCCATTGGCTTTGTAATACCTCCTAACATAGTAACCTCTTTGAGGAACAGTACCTTCTTTTTGCTTCTCTTAGCCTTACCTGTGGCAGAACCTGCTTTTTGTCATCAGCTCATTTCAAGCTGGCTAAAATAATGTTTAAATGTAGACTGCTTTATTTATTCCCCCTTTTTGGATGGACTTTGTACTGGATATTAATATTTAATTATTCTTTAATTGTGAGAGTTGTAACCAAATCAATTTCAGAGTTCATTTAATGGAAGTATGCATTTTCATTTCTCTTTACAGATGTTTTTATGCAATGTGACAGCATGCCCTGTAGTCTGAGGAAGGTAAACTGTTTATCAATAATTGCAAAATGTCTGCAAGTTTGGATGAAAAGGTTTAGCTGGTGCTAATGAACCACAGATGTCAGTCCTATTAAAGATAGGCTGTCTGTGTACCAGCTGTGGGTTATAGAACACTGATGCACACATCATTTCAGACCTGCTATTTATCACATAATGACTTAATTATGCAATAACCCGTAAGACTTGAAATTTCAAATTAACATTAAATTAAAATAATCATTACTCGCCTTCTCTCAACTCAATGTTGTTTAGATTATAAATAGATAATCTAAGATGGAAAAGCAAGACTTCCCTCATAAATTGCCTTAAACTTCTTGTATTTTCTTTAATCCAGTGATAGAGTGCAATTCAAGTATGAACTTGTAATGGTTAATTCACCATAATTTTAATGACGCCGCTTTGCCAGAAATGTTCAACAAACACCCGCTGAGAAAAAAAAAACAGACTGAAGTTGAAGGCCATGGTGTAACTTTGGGGTATCTGATGCACCTCTACAAATTGAATAAAAAATATCTGTATGGTGAAATGACTGAATGATTGTCTTGATTATTTTTAATGTTATATGTGGTACGTATAACATGCATTATGCCTACTGTGTGTGCCAGGCATAACATACTATGTGTTATGCCTGGCACTGCAGCTGAGACCCCTGGATGCTGTGATAGTTTTGACAGCTTGTTGGTCAATTTTTTATTCTTCTATAGTCACTATCACACCTGATGACCTTTTCATTGTAACTTAATTAATTTTTTGTCTGTATCCAGTATTTTAATCAGGTCCTCATCCCTCTTTTTAAATGCTTTGCTCTTATTTTTCTGGACTTGTTTTGCTATTTAGATTTAAAATTTATTGTTAGCCTTGTTCTTCTTAAAAAAATGTCTTGATTTAAATAGTTTTAGAAGCTGGATTATTATTAAACCTTATTTGCACTTTCACTCAAACCACTCTTTCTGTGGCTTGAAGTTTTATGCAGATAAGACTGAAGGCATTCCCCTTTCAGAGCTGGGCGGGTGCCCAGTACGCAGGAGTTTATCTGGCACATGTGTCCCTCCCTCCGTATTTCACTTCTGCTTCCACTCTCTTCTTCTGATAGCTTTATCACTGCGGAGGGGTCAGATGCTGACACCAGCATAAGGGCCGCTTAAATCGCTCTAAACAACATCTATCATGGACCCTATAAAATAAGCTTCATGGCACACAATACCCTGGCCTTGCGCTTGGAAATGCTCGTCTATCATATGGCTACTTGACTCCAGAAAGCTATTTTTTGATGATATGTAGAGGATTCAGGAGAGGAAGGTTCTGATTTGGCCCTAATCAGTCTTTATGAGTAATTTTAGATACCAACTGTATCTATCACTCATCAGGAGTGAGGTTTTGGAAGTGATAAATGGCACTAGCCTACAGTTCTCTTTATTGATCAGCAAGAAGTTTGAGATCAGTAAAATCTGTTTGGATAGCTAAAAAACAATAGAAAGGAAGTAACATTTCTTCTTTTTTCAAATTTCAAAGGCACAGCATAGTGACAGCAGAAGAATTAGGTGCTAAAGGGAGGCAAAGGGGGATGCTAATTGACTTTGATTATTGGCCTAATATTATGACGTGCAGACATGTTGCTGATATGGCTAAGAAAAACAGAAACAAATGGTATCCAGGTGCTTGAAAATAGAGAGGATGCCGTTGTGCACACTAAATCAAAACGGTCCTGCAGGCTGTTCAGTAAACACTTGATTAATAGCTGAATGCTAACAGATTGCAGCAAATTGTTTGTTCAGTGAGGTCAGAAAAAAGAAAAGAAAGATAAACTGCTGGCTGTAATGTGACAAAACTTCCTGGTTTTGACCGTCTCAGTGTATTAAACAAATGCCCTTATTATCTACAATTAGTGTATGAAGGTCTCTATATACCAGAGGCAGTTGTGTTTCAGCCTTCTAGAAAAGCCTTTCATTTTAAAGGTTAAACATTGCCATTAGCAGGGTGCTTGGCAGAGATAAATCATATGAACTATGGGTGAAAATCTGAGGAATTTGATTGATAGACATGTTCATATCTTCAGACTGCAATTTATGGTAAACATTGTCTTCCTGATAGATTCAGACATAAAACCCTCATAACTGATAAGCCCGTTTAATTGAACTGTGTCTGACCCTAACTAATGTTATAATAATATTGCTACTAATGTTTAATCCTTGTACAATATGAAATTCTTGTAACTGACAAGCCTATTTAATTTGTCTGCTCTTAACTAATGATATATCTGTACATTGTATAGCTGTAAATATTTGGGGAGCGAGTGAAGATGATGAAAAACAAGTCTAGACTTCATCTGTAGATGGTGTACTCCCTCTCTTTAGTCATTTTTGTGGCTCTATGCTGCTAAATAGCCGCATGTTCGTAAATGGATGTGTAGTTGTTTTTTTATCCCCCACAATTTCTGTGCTTGAGCGAACAAGTAGCTTCAGAAAAAAGAAATCCAATGACATTTATATTCAAGGTAAACATTTTAATTACCACATTTCAAATGAATAACTATGACCGCTCAGGCTCTTGACTGAGGTTAGACATAAGGATAAGGATCCCAGACCTTAAGTAGAGGAGCAAAATATATCTTGAAGAGCAAAAAAAGAGAACAATCAATGACCCAGAAAAGAGGAATTATTGTTGAAGCCCATCACTTAATTTCTTTAAAAGCTTTTTGAGAAGTCAGGACCATTCAATGTGCATTCACTAAAGTTAACACTCTTGGTATGCCATACAATTTAATTATTAGGACATGATTCATTCAGTGAGTGGTCACCCATTCAGCGAGACCATTTATGGGCCCGCCGTATTCTTTACAGCTCAAGAATCTTTCTTTTGGTCAGTAATCACTGAACTGTACAAATGTAATTTAGATACTTGATTGAGGAAAAGATTTAGCTAATTAAGAGTTTTTGTAGGGTGCATAATCATTTTAGCTGGTTATTCATCAGGAACAATGTGATAATTAGCCCACATGCAGTTGAAGTAAGAAAAGTAAAGTCTCTTAAAGGATTCTTTAGCATATACAATAACCAATCAGCATTTGTAAGCTCAGGGATAGTATGTGTGTGTGTGGTTTTTTTTTTTTTTTGCATACTTAAATTATTTTAAACATATAATGCACACAGTATTTTATTCATCAAATAAAACGTTCTGGAAGACAGACATATAAATGATTCATATTTACACAGACATGCTTTCATCATTTTCACACGTGAACTGGTCTTGTTTTGCAGATCATTTGTAAGGGCTAGAGTGTTCATGACTATGAACTGGTACTGACTGGAAAATCTTTTACATGAAACACAAGATCAGCTGTTTTGAATTGTGTTTCGAACCTGTATGATTTAGATGTGTCAGTTGTGCAGCAATTTAATAGTAAATAATTGTGATTGCAGTGCTGTCTTTTTTCCAATTTATTCACAATTTGTAAGTTATGAACAGGGACTCTTATACATTTTGTTTTTCTATCTTTTTATAGTTTGATTCTTTTAATAATTCCTGCCAAGTATGCACCACAGACCACTGGGTTTTATCATAGATATGTATTTAATTTATGCACTAATGGTCAGAAATAGTAGTGTACATTTATAATTTCAGTGGTATTGATACTAACTACCATAAATATGCTACGGTAACATCCACAGTCCATATATAAGATCAGGGTAGTGTAGAGATGGGTATGTTAAATATCTTTAAGTACATTGTGGTGTCTTTCATTATTCACTTTTAAGTAGAAAAATATATGAATGTATGACTTTTTTAACACTATTTTTACTACATTATTAATAGTATTAATGGTTTTACTGGAGAAAAAGCTTTTATTACTTCTTTTGCCAGAGCCAACATTACCATTCAGCAAGAGAAGGGTAAAATTCAAATAAGACTCGATTTGAGTGCAGCCCCTAAATTACTAAATCTCCTCAGTCTGAGAGCTCTTAAATGGAAACTATACATCTCTGAATGATGGTTCAGATGAAGCCCTGGTGAATTTATGAACGCACCTATAGCGAAACAATTAACTGTTGATACCACCAAACGACACTGGTTGTGCACCCAGATATGTTATCCCTATCAATTTATTATTTATTATTATTTAGTTCTCAAAGTTTTGATGACCGAGGGCCAGTTTAGGATGCAAGCATATGTCTGAGGGCACCACAGGTAAAATCATATATAACACTTTTATTGTATGTTAATAATAGGAAGTTTTAGTCAGCTACTGTATGATGGCTGGCACAAAAGAGTTTGACCTGAGTTTGACCACTGGTCTTATCCTATGCTGCCTTTCCTATAAAATGCTATGAATCTGAATGTGTCATCTATCCTTGTTGCTGCACAAAATATCATCAACCCTGGATTTAGCCTCTGCAAGGTTTCCATGATTTAGGTTCTTTTGTTTGCTGGTTGTTTTAGATTTAAAATCAAAATAAGTGTAATATTCTTTTGTGCAGGACTTTTGTCCTTGATAGACATTCTTTTGCAATCCAAAACAGATTATTGGATAGCAGGTACTTTTCCTTGTTAATAGCACTGTTGTGTTGTCAAAATTTTGATTACTAAGTAAAACTGATGGAGAAGATGGAAATGGATAGATCACCTAGCTGATGATTTTTCTGGTTGGTGAGTCTAAGTGAAAAGCCCTCATGCGATATTACAATACTCAGGTAAGCGTTCACCCCCTGGCTAGGGTTATGTTGAGTGCCTTCCACTCAAATGCCAGGTATATTGTATGATTATGATACCTGAATCACAGGCTGACACATGGCGTCTGTCCGAGAAACAAGCTTGTATCTGTGATTTCATTCTCTCAATCACTACCCAGAGCTTACAAGGGTAGGAATATAGATCAACTGTTAAATTAACAGCTTTGTGAAACTGTCAAAGCTGGCTGAAGTTTCTTTCCCATTTACATCCCTACTCATGAACACAATCAACAATAAAGTGGCATTTTTTTACACAACAAAGCATGATCATTTTATGGTCACTTCACGCTGTTTAAAACAAAACTGCAGCATGTTCATCATATATCCTGGCAGGTTTTTTTTTTTTTTTTTTCCGTTTTTTTGTTTTTTTTTTTTTTTTTAAAGGACT
>VUQH01069509.1:14318-33023 GCA_015106775.1 Etroplus canarensis
TCCTGGCAGGTTTTTTTTTTTTTTTTTTTACCGATTTTTCAGTTTTTCTCTGTTATTCAAAGGACATTTTCCCTTTAAATATCTGCAAGGCAGATTAATGAAGGAAGCGGCATGACCAAACACTCTGAAGCTACTCCGAATCTCTTGCCAACCAGCACTCTGATCCCCTTTCATATTGTCTTTCATAAGTAAATATTTAAAGAATCAACAGTGATGTTCAGGACCCCACAGTGATTTAAGCTGGAAAAATATTTTTTAGTTTTCTTAGTTTGCGTTTTGACTTCACAGTAAAGCCACAACTTTGTTCAGGTTCAGCAAAAGCTAACTGTTGTTTTTTAATTTTTGAGTCAAGGAAAACCTGCCCTAAACTGGGACAACTTTCTTTGGTGACTATTTCCACTTGTCAGCTATGAACAAACTGAACATACAAAATATTCTCTCCTTAGGAGTATCTTGTAGGTTGTAATGAGCTGTACTAGTGAATGTTCTCAAGCTAAATCTTTCATTTATCACATCTTAAGTGACACAAAACCATATGTAGAGATTTTATAGATCATAGGCTAAACATTTATCCAATCAAAGGTTTAATACATTTCAATAAGCCAAAACAAACTTTGTTTATTTTCAAAATGTTTAAACTGATACATTTTTACTATTCTAACTGCCAAAATATCTTTATCACAAACATGCACATTTACATTCAAATGATACTGACACCCGATTACTAGAACTATAGGAAGAGGATGCAATAAAGGTTGCAGAGGTAGTGGAAAACTACTAGGCAGTCTCAGGAGTCAGGTGGGAAAAATTAAAGCACATTAGATTTCATTATCGTTGCCATCATTTAGTTGTATTGGAGTGGGGTAAGTGCCTGTTGTATTTTTATTTCACTTATCCTTTTGTGTTTTGAAACACATGCTCACCTGTGAATATGAGGGACTGCCTCTTAACTAGTACTCCAGAAGATAAGCTAACCAAATTCACATACATTGTGTGAATCGTAATAGAGCAAAGACCAGAGTAAAGCAGAGTCTGACTTGGCACCGGAGCTCTGATTCTATTTACGGCTTTTAACAGAAATCTGATTAACGGAGGCATTTTAAGCAGAGTGACCTGGAGGAGGAGTGAGGAATGGGGGAGAGGAACAGACGCTTTCATTAAATCAGCAATCGATGCCAGCACTCCTCAGAGAGCAGCGTACAGGAATAAAGGAATAAAATGAAATAAAGGAGCCATTTCCTATATTTATCCAAACTGTTGGGGTTTGAAATACACCGTGGATCCAACATTGCTTTACAGTAGGGAGAGTTTCTGCCTCTTGTCCTTATCTTGTATGCCTGCGCTGTCTCGACTGTGTTGGTTTGTACCATAGTAGTAATGAGATTATACAATCTTTTTATGATTGTAAACAGGAATCATTTAAATAATGAATAAAACTGATTATGCGGGTTGTCAAACATCCAGCTAACTGCTAAAAGACATAGTATCATGGCTCAGTGATCACAACAAGCCATTTGAGCGGAAATTATTAAACACTTAAGATTATTCTCTGAAATGGACCTGAGGCGATGGCCTGAGGGGGTGCTGAGAGAGCGGTCTCTCCTTAGCGGATAGAGCCATTCAACTCTGCATTACTATAACTCCATTAGACATGGCTAAACAATGGTTTGCCTGCCACCCCTAGCATTTCGTATCATGACTATAAAAGAAAGGAGGTATATCTCTCTTCAGGATTAAAAATACATAAATCAAAACAAATAAACATACATTTAAGGCCAACATTGTGATTGGCCTCGGCTAAGCATTCTAGTATAATAGACAGATTCACTTGAGCACCATGAAGTCATGAAGTTCCATGGTGTAATTCACCTGCTTCAGCACTTTAGTGCAGCAGAGTGGAGGAGAAAAAGTGGTAATGATAACAATGCTGATTAAACAATACATGTGAGGGTCCAAAATTGCCAAACCTCTGAGGCTGCAGCTCTGAGGAGTCTGTATAATGCATCATAATGAGACAAGTTTATCTATTCAAAATGTCCCATTATGCTAGTTCTTAACTTTTCCCTGAATTCTCTTTTCAGTGCAATATAGTAGTAATAGTAAAGAAGGGAGGCAATTACTAGCACACACCACGATCATTCAGTTACTTTAACATATCATGCATAATTACTGGTATTTTAAAGCCACTTTGGTAAAGGAGCTAAACTGCAGAATACAGAAGAGCAAAGTAGCTTTGTCCATGTGACTAACACTACTGTAACACAGACAGATAGCCCCCTGGAGAGTGCAAGTCTGGTGAACATAATCTGTCTCACACTTTGTGTATGTTGGGAAACCTGCTGCAGGGGAGCAGTGTCAGTAATACACAGTAGCAGCAGGAATCACTCTTTCAACTGTGACAAGTATTTAGCTCTTGGCTGCTCACGTGACAAATTGAGCATAGAAATCACCATACTATTGCAAAGGGAAGGCATGGCAATGGACTTCAAGAGGCAGGGGAAGCACCAGTGGTTAACTCTAACCACAACCTGAAATGTTTTTAGACTGCAGTTTTTATATATTTTCTTAATGGTGTGTTTGATCTTGAGTAAAATCCAGGGACTTTCCAAGGAAAGCAGCAGTGATTTGGAAAACAGTGTGGTCGCCTGGTCACCCTTTGATAGGAATACGCATCACAGAAAGCAACAACAAGGCATGGCCTTTAAAGTTTGTAGTGTGAAAAATCATCCAAACTGCAATGGAAGTCAAATGGCACCCCCAAAGTGGTGCCCAACTCTCTGTATTAATTTAGTAGTAATTAATAATAGTAATTAATAGTAATTAATTTGGAGAAGTAATTTTTGGCTACTTCATCCATACAGTCTGTCCTGATTCATGCGTTTGATTTGCTTTGTGAGGGCTGGCGGTACTGCCATGAATAAGTGGTTGAATGAAGAGGAGACAGGGGGAAGAGTGACAAGTCAAGTGGCTGCTACACTGATAAATAGCCTTGCTTTTTCTTAATTTACTTATTTATTTTTAAAAAGTTTCATCTGTTTAAGAGAGGCTCAGCGCTCTCCTGTTAGTTTAAGAGTCCCAGGGAGATTCTGATCCCTGGGAAGGTGGGCTTAATACACAGCTCTCCTCTTTAGGTAAGTGCATCTCCTTTAGCCACATGCCTAATGATGCTAGCCAGCATCTGGCACAAGCGAACTGAGTGATTTCTTATATTGGAGGAGGAAATGACAGCAGGATGCTGCTAATTTTAGGCTCTATGTATATAGGCAGAGGTTTCACAACTGGAAGCACCCATAATCTCATTTTCAGAGCGCTTTTGTCAAGCTTACAGAACCATTTTATTCAGTAATAGATTGTAAATACCCAGCAAGGATCAGTTTCTCCTCTGCTATTGTTCTGTTATCCTGCCCTTTCTTGATTTTGATTCAGCATTGAGGGAGAAGTTACGGTGATGGGCCCAGCGGTGCTTTAAAATTTGAAAAGGGGGATATATGGTTTTTATGGGAACCATCAAAAGCATGGTGGTGCAATGGTTAGCACTGTTGCCTCACAGCAAGAGGGTCTGGGTTAGAATCCAGCAACCAGCCAGCTTAGGCCTTTCTGTGTGAAGCTTGCATATTCTCTCCAGGTGCTCCAGCTTCCTCCCACAGTCCAAAGGCATGCAAAGAAGTTAGATAAATTGGTGATTCTGAAATGACCATAGGTGAGAATGTGAGCATGAATAGTTGTCTGTCTCTCTGTGTTGGCTCTGCAACAGACTGACAACCCATCCAGGGTGTACCCCGTCCTTTGCCTTATGATAGCTGGGATAGGCTGCAGCGCTACCCTGAATTGGATGAGTGGGGATATCATGGAATCATCAGCACTGCTGCCACAGCAGCAAATCCTTCATGTCATCATATTGCAAAAACTATTTGATGCATGATTTTGAGTTTCAGCACAGTGATAAACCTCCATGAGATCTGGAACTGATTTGATTGAAAATCTGAAAAACCAAATTTATCGTGGGATCATATAATTTCATAATGACACCATGTTGTGTCTGCCACCATTGCCATCTGCTGTTGTTCGTAAAAAATTGTCAGGGATATTATGGACTCAGTTTCACTGCTGCCTACTTCAGTTCTTATTCAGTTTGTATAAAAAAAGAAAAAAACAAACTGACTATGAGATCTCGCCTTACATCATTTCAGATGGAGTTGGGTCAGGTCAGCATTCATGAAGAAACTGAAGAAATTAATAAAGAATAAGTGTTCACATGGTGACCACGGGGAGCTAGTTTGAATATGAAGTGCTGTTAATGCTCAGCTTCATCTCAGTCATTTCAGTCATTTTCCTTCCTCGTTCTGTTTAGCACTCCATCTTACATAGTTTTTAGAGTTCACACATAGACATAGTATTTACATTTTCAGTTTCTTTTATTTCACAGTTCTGTTCCTTTTGTTTTCTTGGGTCATAAGTGTAGCTCTGGGTTCTGCTGAGACCGGTCTAACTCTGGTGGAGCATTAAAACAGCAGATGTGTTCCTAATGGAGAATGAGCTTTAGCAAGGCAGCTCAAAAGCTGTGACAGGGTACAGGTTTAGAGTAAAGCACAAATGTGGACCAGCTTCAGCAGTAAATTTGTGCATGTGATGCAGTCTGTAAAGAGTCACAAATAACCCCATTCTTTTAGGGCAAGGATGGAATCATCTGAGCTGTCTTGATGGGACAAGATCATCTAAAGAGAATGACAGACATTTTTATTTATATCTAAAACAAAATTCATAGGATTCAGTCATGTACCCAAGGGCCTGTTGAATCACCTAGTATTTTAGAAAGTCCATTAATTTGGTCCTCTGTCACAAGAAGTGGCAGAATTCCTCAGAGATTTGTTCTTGCTCACAGTTTACACTGAGCTGTGCAAGATAATTGTAATTGCATCTGTAAAATAGGTTTATAGGATACTCCCACAGCACCTGATACCCTATATTTTTAGGCAATTAGTATAAATACAATGTGCAACACCAGCAGTAACTGACAAAAAGAAAAAAGATTGGTGATGCTGCCATCTTATCTTCTTACACCATGACTAACCCAAATAATGTAGCCAGTTATTATCCAGTCCTCACTGTTGTCACTAATAGTTCATCATTCTTGATGAGTAGTCAGAGATCTTATGATAACTGTGCAGGAGCTATGTGTGCTTACCTATAAAAGGATTGCATTGGCTGATATTGAGTAGGTTTCCTAATCTTGCTTCATGTTTTTTTGAGTAGAAGTATACTATTTTTGCAGCCATAAATTCGCTGAAATCCTCAGGAAGTATTTTTTTTTGCCTTTTGACCAAGAGAAAATCTGTGAAAACTCCAGTGATACCTTCTCGTTCATTTTCAGATTTCACCCTTATGTTTCATTATGGATTTAACAGACAATTTTTAACATGGAAACATAGCATTGAGACGATGTGAATAACTCTTAAAATATTAAAGCTTTCTAAAGCATGTACTGTAAGCAGAATTGGGTGAAAATATATAGACATTACATTACTTCATCAATTCAGCTTCAAATATCTGCATGTTAAAACTGTGGGATAGTCTTGCTAATATGGCGACCATACCTGACAACTTCTATGCATTTTGACTAGCAAGCACATATTTCAAGACTGGTGTAGTTTTTGAGTTTTCTTCCTCTTTCAGGTGCTCTGGTTCAGGGTCACCACAGCAGATCATCTGCCTGAATCACACCCTAAACCTTGTATGATATTCTGTCACACCAGCTCTCTTCATGTCCTCCTTCAGTGCATCCATCAACCTTCTCTGTAGTCTTTTCTACCTGCCTGGCAGCTCCATCTTCAACACCCTTTGTCCAGTGTATTCACTATTCCTCCTCTGCACATATTCAAACCACCTCAACCTTGCCTCTCTTTGTCTCAAAATTGCTCAACATGAACAGTACATTATATATGTACTAATTTCTAATCATGTCCATCCTGGTCTCTTCCAGCGAAAATCTCAACATCTTCAATTCTCCTAACTCCACCTCTGCCTCCTGTTGTTTTGGTAGTGACACCAACTCCAAACCATATTTCATAGCAGACCTCATAACCGTCTTGTAAACCTTCGCTATCACTTTCGCTGCTGCTATCCTTCTTTCACAAATCACCCCTGACACTTGTCTCCACCCACTCCACCCAACCTGCCTGAACTCTTTTCTTCACTTCGCTTGTGCTCTTTTCCTTTTGATGGTTGATCCCAGGTATTTAAACTCATCTACCTTCACTACCTCTACTCCTTGCAACATCATTGTCCATGGAGATTCCCACCTGATCTGTCAACCTGCCATTCACCACTGCAAACAAAAGGGCTCAGAAATGTTCCCTGATGTAATCCCACCACCACCTTGAACCCATCTGTCACTCCTATTGCACACCTCACCATTGTTTCGGTGTCCTCATACATGTCCTGCACCACCTTCACATACTTCTCTGCCACTCCTGATGTCCTCATACAATTCCACAGTTCCTCTCTTGGCACCCTATCATATGCTTTCTCTAGATCCACAAAGACACAATTCAACTGTTTTTGACCTCTCCATACTTTTCCATCAGCATTCTATAAGCAAACATTGCATCTGTTGTACTCTTTCTCGGCATGAAGCCATACTGCTGCTCGCTGATGGTCACCTCTCTTCTTGACCTAGCGTCAACAACTATTTCCCATATCTTTAAGGCATGGCTTATCAGCTTGATCCCTCTGTAGTTACTACAGCTCTGCACATCACCCTTATTTTTGAAGAAGTACTAGTGCACTTCTCCATTCCTCAGGCATTCACTTGCTTTCCAAGACTGTGTTTAGCAATCTGATTTATTAGTCCACTGCCCTCTCTCCTAGACATTTTTGACTCTAAAGTATGCCAAAAGTTGGTGATGGCTTGTGTGCAGTTCTCAAGTCTGTGCCAGTGAGTGTCTTCTTCTTTTGGCTGTCCCATGACTCATGATCGGCCACAGCCACACTTGGATGCCCTTCCTGATACAACACTACCTTTTTACCCGGACAGCCCTTGTGGCTGGGTTATGTCAATGAGCGTCTAGCCAGACATAAAACAAAACAAGAAAAATATTTAGTTGTATTTGTTTATCTTGACAAATGTGTAATGTAATTCAATGTGCATGACTGTGACTTTATCCTGTCTTCACTGACATGGAGCAATGTTTATGTATTGGTAAGTGTTGTGAATAGGGATACAAGTGCAACAAGAATGTCAATATAATCTGTATTCACCTATGGCCCCATACCTGACATAATGACATGAAATGCTCATGAAATGTTCATTTAACCCACATTAATGCAACTGTTAGAATTCATTCTGATGATCCCATAAATGGCAAATAGGTGCCTCCATAGTGCTTGTAATTCACAGTCTGCTGTTGAGGAATTCGCTAAATGTGACAGATGTATTACAAGTGTGCAACAACATACACACACACCTGAACTTCAGAAACAGAAATGCTGTGGAGACGCAAAATTGAGGTGACTTTCAGTTTTTTTTGCAGTAGTGAACAACTTGGAATCATAATCTTTGTTTTGTTTTGCTTTAATACATTTTTTCATTAAGTCCTCATCTTTTGCTTCTGAGTTGAAAGCTAGAAGAGACAGGCCCTGAGTTTTCAGCTCAATAAATATTCAGTAGCAGTTGAGTATATAGTGTTATACTTATATTAGTGTAACAAGAGACAGATGTAAAGCAATTTAATTTTTAATCACCTACAGCTGACATCAGCACACAAAGAGCATCCTCTTACAGTCACTGTCTTCTTTTATCTTTCGCTTCCAAACCTAAAACAAAACATAAATAACTCTTTCTTTATAATCCAAAATAAATTATTTCACTGACATTTATTTTCTGTTTGCAACCTTTAAGGAACCTTTGAGCTTAATCACGTCTTAAATTTTAAAAGAAATTACTACTTGATCTATAGTGAAATATGTGTATGCATTGACAGCATTTTCTGATAACTTTTTTCCCAGCCCTTAAGCTGAACTCTCTTCCTAAGTCTATAAGCATCTTATTCATGAGGTTTATTCCATCAATTCTAGGCACTTTAGACAAAATTTTGAGTTCATGCTGCCATTTATGACTGCAATTTCCCCCATCCTTCTCCAATTTATCCTTATCTCTCAAACTGCTTAGTTTGATATGCATAAAGAATGCAAATTAGCCACTTAGTAACCACATCAATTACCCACCTGGCCTCTTATCAGCCCCACTGTGTTGTTTGCAAAACACTCGTTACGGTCCTGTAGTGATGAAGGTGGACAGTCGTTGGTGGAGCCCATGTTATGGTTCACTGTGGAACCAATTAGTACTCAATGCCCACTGTCCTCTGAGACCAGTAAAACAGAGCAAGAAGCTGAGGCTTAAAACAATAATGTGCACCCAGGCCACACCTATATAGGATGTCTGTGTAAGTATATATTTTACAAGAATCATTATCAGTACTACCAGACTATGTCAGAAAGTCAACACACATTTAACAGTGTATATGTATTGTATTTTGGAAAAATGGGTGCAAGGAGCGAAAAAAGTCAACAGAAATAATCCATTGACACAGAGAGAAGAAGGGAAGTTGCAGAAGAGAAGCCATATTTCAAATGTATTTTTAGAGACTGCTAATTGACTCACTGCCTCCCTCCTGTGTCCCCTCTTCTTGATAAGGTGACGTCAGCAAAAGTCTTTTTCCGGCCCTCCTCTATTTCTAGAGGAAAGATTGGCCTGGTATCATCCGGTTGTGCTTTGAGTGTAGGTCCTGTATCTCAGGATGGCAGAGCACAGAGACGGGAAGACCTGGCTAGGGGAGGAAGTAGGAGTAGCAGATGGAGGTGAAACTGATCTGTCTCTCGTTATGTCCTCTGTCTTTGTCAGATAACCCAGGAAACATCTCAGACTCATATGCAGCTTTTAGAAGCTTGATTTAGATCCTCTCTTCTACTCATAGCCTTCTCAGTGAAACAAAAGAATTATGGCGGTATTGTTAGACAAACGAACTTTGTGTGTAAAGTATGTGAGTGTCACAGAGGAGCCATGCCTCTGCACCCATGTGTGCATGTCATACAATCTGCTGTTGAAAGTGTTTCTATGAAAGGAACATAGCTTTTGTGAACCCTGTGGAATTTTAATGACACCTCTCATGTCACTCTCTCATCCTTTGACTTTTAATGACCTATGTGACCACTGTCATGTAATGTGAACAAAGGGTGAGTATTTATAGTGTCTGTGAAAATGTCGGTGTATATGTAACTGTACAACACACTGCCATACCAAACATTTGATAGAGACAGATACTTTCGCTGACTGATTATAAGATACAGTCAAGTGTCCTTAAAAGTTTACTCCTATTCATTAATTACACACTTTTAAAAATAGACTTTTAAAAATGATTAGATTATTAGTAGTAGCCAAATGGTTTAATTGTGATATCAGTGAACCTTTTCTGTATTATGGCATTTGCTGTTTTTCAATGCAGCAAAGCTTTTAAATAAAACCAGTGAATATAACATTTTAAACGAATTCAAAACCACCAGAGGTAGTTTAATATGATGACTTTACTGTTCACAGTCTCTCTGTAATATCTATGTAGCATTTTTTACTATGTGTTCAAAAACTTTGCAAGTTGCATCTTGTCGTTACTATAAGACGGCTGTCTTTTCTTTTCCCTACACTCCATGATCTCACTATCACATCACTGATAGAATGAATTATGATTCATATGGAGACCTCAGACGAACTGCTTGGGGTCTTGATCACTAGTGTCACTTGGCCCCTGGCCCAGTAGTATCAAGACTTGACAACTGTGTAATAGAGAAACGAGAATCAAGTAAAGTATGGCTGCCTGAACGTATAGCCCAAATTCCAAGAAGTTTAGGATGTTGCTTAAAATTTAAACAAAAAACACAAAGCAATGATTTGAGAATCTCATAAATCAATATTTTATTCACAAAGATCATATAAATTATATGAAATGTTGAAATTAAGACATTTTGCTATTGCGGAAAAATAGTAGCTCATTTTGAATTTGATGGCAGCAGCACTTCTCAAAACAGCTGCTGACAAGGGCAACAAAAGATAGGAAAAATGAATGTATTTAAAAAGAAACAACTGAAGGAACATGTTGCAACTACTGTAGTTATTTGGCAAGGGGCGAGTAATGTGACAGAGGTCAGTGGTCGGGCAATCTGAGAAACTGCATCTACAAATTGTGGAGCAAATTCAGAATAGTTGTTCTCAATGAAAAATTGCAAAGAATTTAAATATTCCACAACCTACAGTACACAATATCAAAAGAGTCCAAGAATCGAGAGACATCTCTATGCGCAAGGGACAAAGCCAAAAACCAATATTGGATGCCAGTGATCTTCAGACCCTCAGGTAGCACTGCATTGTAAATGGACATAAATCTGTCATGAAAATCACTGCATGGACTCAGGAACACTTCCAAAAATCATGTTTTGTGAAAACAATTTGCTATGCCATCCACAAATGCAGGTTAAAGCTCTGTCATGCAACAAAGAAGCCATATGTGAACATGATCCAGAACCACTGCTGTCTTCTCAGGGCCAAAGTTTATTTAAAATGGACTCAGGTAGAGTGGGAAACTCTTCTGTGGTCAGACAAATAGGAGTTTGAAAGTCTTTTTGGAAATTATGGATGCTGAGTCCTCTAGGCGAAAGAGGACAGGGACCATCTGACATGTTATCAACACTCAGTTCAAAAGCCTGCATCCCTGATGATATGGGGGTGCATTATTGCCTATGGTACTGTCAGCTTGCACATCTGAAAAGGCACCAATACTGAAAGGTACAGTATATAAATATGCTCCCTCCAGAAAACATCTTTTCAAGGAAGGCTTTGCACATTTCAGCAAGATAATCTTAAACAGCATACTGCAGCTATTACAACAGCATGGCTGTTGTGAGTAGTAGAACAGTCCGGATGTTGGACTTGCTTGTGTCTAGACTTTTCACCAATTAAAAATATTTGGCTCACCATGAAATACAAAATATGACAAAGCAGACCCAGGACTGTCGAGCAATTGGAATCCTATATCAGACAAGAATGTGGCAACATTTATCTCCAAAAGGTCCAGCAGCTGGTTTCCTCAGTTCCCAGATATTCACAGACATTGTTAAACTAAGAGGGGATGCTACACAGTGGTAAACGTGACCCTGTCCCAATTTTTTGAGACATGTTGCTGCCATCAAATTCAAGATGAGTTGGTATTTTTTATAAAATAGTAAAATGTCTCACTAAAAATTTGATGTGTTTTCTGTGCTCTTTTATAACTAAAAATATTGTTGCATGAGATCTGCAAATCATTGCCCTGTGTTTTAATTTTTATGTTATATAGTATCCTGACCTTTTTGGAATTAGGGAGGTAAGTCTTGAAATATTTTTAGTTTTGCAGTAATCCACTCAAATCTGTTTGTGGTGGGCATAGCACAGAGTTGCTTTGTTGTTTTTGAGTAACAGGACAAACACATAATTTTAAATATATTGACTGTTTTCAGTACTTGGATGAAAATCTATTGCAGTCAATCACTGTCTGAAATCTAGAAACTATGGAAACACCAAATGCTGTATATGTCATTGAGATGTAGCATCCTTTGCATTGTTTATGGATCTCTCTTTCTTCGGTTTTCTCTTCAGGAACCTAAAAGTATGTTCTATTGGGTTGAGATCAACTGACTGTCTTGGGAGTTAAAGAATACCCAATTTCTTTGCTCTGAGAAACTATTGGGTTTGTAACTGGGCTGGTTGTTGGGAAGTTTTTTAAATAAAGGAAAGTGTTTGCGATCATCTATTTTAGTCGTTTTCCATGGTCTTCCAGGCCTTTTAGTGTTGCTGAGCTGAGTGCACGTCTTCTTTTTATGAATGTACAACATTGTTGTTTAGGCCACTCATAAATTTTTTGCTGTCTCTCTGAGTTTTATTTTAGTTTTTCAGCCCAATGATAGCCTACAGTACTTCACTTGTATTGATGTCTCTTTGGATATTGAGAGTTTCAGTGAACAGTTACCAAATATAAGTTCAGCACTTGGAAGCAACTGTAGACCTTTTTATCTGCTTAGTTGTTCATGTAATAAGGAGGGAACAGGCCTCAACCTCTGCTCACCTGTGAAGAACCTCACTTCACCTAGTAAATCAACCATCCCATTACTTTTTGAAACTCTGAAAATGGGGGGAGAATGTAAAAAAAAGGGTACACATTTTAAATAGTTAAAAGGTTAACATATGGCATTAAAAGGGCTAGGACCTAATCCAATATTTTTAAGTGGCTTGAATTAAAGTTGAAAGTCTGCACATCAATCACCTCTTGATTGTTTGTGTACAGGGGAAAAATTACATGAATTGCATCACTGACCAAATACTTGGATCTAACTGCTTCAGTTGACTTAAAGAGTGTGTGGTTTTCATGGTGGTCTTCTTCTTTTTTGGCTGCTCTTGTTAGGGGTCACCACAGAGGATCATCTGCCTCGATCTCACCCTATCCCTTGTATCCCCTTCCCTCACATCAGCCCTTTGCATGTCCTCCTTCACTACATCCATGAACCTTCTCTGTGGTCTTCCCCTTTTCCTCCTGCCTAGCAGTGCCATCTTTAACATCCTTTGTCCAACAAAACCACTGTCCCTACTGTGTGGCCACTGTGCAAACCATCTTAACCTTGCCTTTCTGACTTTGTCTACAAATTATTCCTCAGATGTATTCACCTCTAATTCCGTCCATCCTGGTCACTCCCTGCAAAAATCTCAACATTTTTAATTCTGCCACCTCCAGCTCTGCCTCTTGTCTTTTCGTCAGCACTACCATCTCCAAACCGTACATCATAGCAGACCTCACTACCACCCTGTAAACCTTCACTTTCACTCTTGTTGCTATCATTCTGTCACAAAGCACCCCTGACACTTGTCTCCACCCACTCCACCCTACCTGTACTCTCTTCTTCACCTCTCTTGTGCTCTGTCTGCTTTGGATGGTTGATCCTAGCTATTTAAACTCATCCACCTTTGCCACCTCTACTCCTTGCATCTTCACAATTCCACCCACCCCCCTCTCATACTCTGTCTTGCTTCAACAACTCTTAGCTTTCCTTCTCTCTCTGCCTTCTAACATGCTTTCCCCCTCTTTTCCCCCTTTGTCTTCGGCCAACAGTAGCACAATTTCCACCAGCATCCCTTTGGCTAATGGCACTGGAGTTGGTCGCTGTTAACCTTGCTATAATAATAACATATTTGATATGGCAACCATTTTACACCGGATGCCGTTCCGGACTCTAACCATTTTCATGGGCATGGGACCAGCACTAGGAGTACTCTTGCTTGTGGGCCCCTGTGGCTGGGTTCAGCATGTGCTTTTCCTGGTGTTATACCCTAACACACTCATACTGCTGCAGTCTATATCCTGAGAATATGAAGAAAATAACGGCTTGCATACAGTAGTAATTATCATACAATAGTACTTATGGCTATTTAGATGTAAAATTTTCATATTCTCATATCCTTTGATAGTTGTCGTTTGTTTGTTTACAGGCTCAAAATGGCAAGAAAGAAAATGAATTCTTTCTATTATTGTGCTTAAAAAGGGAAAGTTGCTCCTGTAGCGTAGTGGCAGCAGTCGACTTACAAGCGAAAGGTCCCTTGTTCGATTCCAGGTGGGGACACAAGCACCCCTCACCATGGGGTTGCATCAGGAAACATCTGTCACATTATCAATGTGGATTAATTTCCTGTGGTGTGGAGAATACAAGGCAGCAGCTGAAAGGTACATTGTGCTTAGAAAGGAAGGCTATTCAGTGTGAGAAATTGTGAGGAAACATTTAAAACTTTTACCATGCTGGTAACTACTCCCTTCAGAGAGCAGCGCAAACTTTTTATGGTTTTGTATTTTGTTAATTTGGTTTTGTATGGTTTGGGTTTCTTGTGTTGTTTTCAGTTTCTTGAGTTTCTTGTATGGTTTTGAGTATCTAGCTTTTACAGTCCTGACAGTCTTGATTTTATGTTTGCCATTACATCACTTATTTGTTTTTTTTGTAGATGAGCATTGTTATATTTGTTTCTATTTATCATTGTTTGTGTTTATACTTCAGTGTCTCTCTAGTCTTATTGTGCTTTCAGTGGTGTTTGTTTCCTGTTTTATTTTGTAACCTGTGTTTGATGCATTATATTCAGTTTTACTCCCTGCCCTTGATTGTTACCACCTGTGCTCCTCTCCCTCCTGTTTCTTGTTTTACTTGTCAAGTCTGTGTTTTTATACCCCTGCCTCCCTCTGTTTTTTTATAGCATCATTAGTCTTTTCTAGTCATGTCTAGTCTGTGTAAGTAAGTACAAGTTTGTTGCAGTTTTGTTCAGCTCTCTTGCCTTCATCAAGTCAAGTTAAATCTAATTTGAGTTCTACATTGTCCCATGTCATTGTCTAGTTTCCTCTTGGATTGTTTCTCGTTTGAACTGTTTTGGACTTTTAAAATAAAGCTTGCTTTGTGTTCTTGAATCTACTTCCTGGAGTCCTGCGTTTGGGTCCTCTCTCTCTTTGACACCTGCAAATGTGACAAAACTGGCTCTAACAAGACAAAAAAAGAAATGGGTTGCCCCAGTGCGCAATTGTACAAGAAGACAAATATATGAGAGTGTGTAGTTTAAGACAAAGATGCCTCACAGGTCATCAACTGGCAGCTGCGCTAAATAGTACCCATCACACACCAGTGTCGGGATCAACAGTGAAGAGGTGACTCAGGATGCTGGATTTCATGGCAGCATCTTCAAGAAAAAGCCATGGTGTTGTGGACAGATGAGTCCAAGTTTGAGGTCATCTGATCAAACAGAAGAACATTTATGAAATGCAGATCAAACTAAAACCTGCAAGAACAGTGCTTAATACCATCAGTCAAGCATGTTGGAGGGAGTGGGATGGTCTGGGGGTGCTTACCAGGTGGTAAAATAGGAGATTTGTGCAGACTAGAAGGGACCTTGAGGTGGGAAAGCTAACACAATATTTTGCAACGCCATGTCATACTCTGTGGACAGCACTTGACTGGGCTCACTTTAATCTTACAACAGGATAATGACCCAAAACACAACTCCAAAATGTGTCAGCAATATTTAAAGAATAAACAGTCAGGCACAATTCTGATTGTAATGGAGTGGCCAGTACAGTCTCCAGGTCGAATGCTATTGAGCTGCTGTGGGAACAGCATCACCGTATTGTATGGAGGAAGACTCCATCAAGCCTATCCATTGTGTAGGAGATGCTATAGGAAGCATGGGGTAAAATCTCATCTGATTACTTTGAAAAATTAACAGCTAGAATACCTAAGGTCTTCCAGGCTGTAATTGCGGCAAAAGGTGGCTTTTTGATGAAGGAAAAGTTTGAAGAACAAATTCATCATTTTCATTAAAATCATTATTTCTAAGTCTGACAGTGTCAACATGTCCTGTTCATTTGCTATATTTCCTATTCAGACTAATTTCATATGTTTTCATGGAAAACAAAAGAATTTCCAAGTGATCCCTAACTTTTGAGCGTTGGTGTGTATATATACTGCACATCCATATGTTTCAAGGATGTCATGTAGTTTCAGAACTTCACTCTTCTACTTCCCTACTTCTTCTATACCCCAACTACTCACTAACTTAGACCTAATCATTCAAACCTGCCTCCACTACCACTGATTACCAGGAACATTAAATGCATTCAGATTAGAAAAGACAGAAACTCATGTGAACAACAAAACACACTGACAATGTTTGGGAGTTGGGTATAGTGAAACGGGGGAAAGAAGCAACCCAATTCCACAGAGGGGAATAACATGATGCAAAGGTTACAAAGAAGATCTTACCAAATGCCCATTCAAAGATGTGCTGTTTTGTCTAACTCCACCATAAAAGTTCAGGTTATTTACACATACTGATACTACTATAAAGGAAAACAACTGAAGATGTCAGCTTCCTAGCTACCACTAAAAGGGGCTCAAAGTTTTGTAGCTGAGAAAGTGCTTTACTTCTCAACTTTTGGTTATTATCTTCAGAAAAGTGCTGCACTGAGCTGAAAGCATTAGCAGTTAAGCCATAAGTGAAAACTTTCTGCTATTTTCCCAGACACTAGCAGAACCCATCAAAGATTTAACTAATCAACAACACTGTGACTCCAGGTCAGCAGTCAGTGCAGCACCAGAGCAGAGAGAAGGCCATCCTTGAATACATTTAAGTCTGTTTTGTTTTGCTGAGAGAAAGCTTGTACTAGGCTAGGGTACTGTGGACTTACAGTTTTGAGGAACTGATGTTCAGTCCTGATTGGCCAGGAAAGGACATGCAAATTGCAGTGGCCTGCTTTACAGCAGTCAGTGGAAAAGCATATAGGGCTTGCCAGAGGGCTAATTTTGTGCACAACAGAAGCAGATTGGCTTGTGTTCAAGACAATGATTTAAGATGGGTTTTTGAAGTTAGTCAGATAAATATCATTACCACCAAAAAATACCATAGCACATTAAAAACTTTGCTTGGATACAGCCAAGATATTTTCCTGCCAGCAAGTTGATGGCTAATACACACAGCTTAGAAAGTATTTTTCTTTCACTCTTGGCTTATTAAAAAATGAATAATGTGACCTGCTAGTGTACATTTCCTCATTCCTTTTCTACAACTTCGTTAGCTACACCTGTACATAGGAAGTCACACTCCATTCAGCCTCCTTTTTTCTTTTCCGCTTATGCTTCAAATAAAATGCAGTTTCAAAGACCACGCCATATGTGTATTTTCCACACTTTGGAATATGTAATATATTTAGTTTGGTGGTAATCACTCACACATTGGGACAACAGAGGCAAAGTACTGACTAAGAGAACAGAGTGGGAGAGTCGCTGATGTTTTAAAACATGTATGGATGATTAATTACCTGGAGCTGCTGGAGGAAAATACTGGTTTTAAGAACACAGAGAGAGCCTGCCACAGAACGAGTGTGCTTCCTTTTCCCCATTGGAATAATTGAAATTTGATTAAAAGGGAAACCAGAACCTTCTTTTGCCTGGTAAGCAGAATATCCACAGTGAAATTCAAAAGTATCCGTTCCTCCTTCAATATGGTAAAGTGTCCGTCAGAGTTTGTACAGGGTCATTTGCCAAAGGACAAGAAGGGAAGTCATTATTGCCTTTTCCTTTACCTGTAACCTCAAACCAATGCATATCACATTGACTGAGGTGCAGTCAATCAATTGAGACCATACAATTACAATCTATCAACAAGGCTGTCAGGTTGAGCAGATCCCCAGGCTGGAGTTGGTAATGATGAGTTCAAACACCTGAAACAGGTCTTTCAAGTCTCTTGTACTGTGTGTGTGTGTGTGTGTGTGTGTGTGTGTGTGTAACCAAAGTCTCCTTTGATTGTGTTTTTCCTCAACACCCATTACATTGACAAAGAGTGCATTTTAGTAATGAACGTTATGAGCAGCTTCTGACCAGCCTGTACACCACAGATTTCTGCATTATAAAATCTTGTGATTCGTCCTAAGACCTGGTCTTCCTTTATGATGATGTCCTCTTGTTTGAGAATTGCTGTACAACATACTAACGTACATCAACCACTGAAGACAGACAAATAAAGCCTTCATTGCAATGACTCTTAATAAAATAATCTTTTGACATTGATCCTGGTCGTTCTTCCTTGCAGCTGTGTGTTATTAGCTGCATAAAAATACTTAATGTGCTATGAAGTGGAACACCTTAAGATAAATTTGACAGAACCACAGACCGAAAACAAACTGTCTGGGTATTATTGGGAAGTGAAGCAAGCTAGAGATGTGCCAGTTGTGAAATTCTTGGCTGATGTTTAAATAACAAGTTGGCCTATAATCAATGCTTTTATTCTTTTTGCAATAAGTGGTTATAAACTGTTTTAAAGTCCTTACAAAAGATCACACAGCCTTTGTTTATTGACAAGCTAAATATTGGCGAGTGTAGAAGTTCAGCCAATGAATAGTTGCAGCCCGAATGGAGGCCTTCAAAACAGAGCCACTGCTCTGATATGATTTGTGGATGTGGACTTCCAGGATATGTTTTTGGGGCGAAGGAGGAATTTTCTGGCTTTGGAATAATGACAGTAACATCCCATCTGACACTTGCAAGTCTCAAAGCAAATTCCACTCAGCTTTAAAATCTTTATTTTCTGTCACAAACCCACAAGCGCATGTCAGACACATGGCTAAAGATGTTTAAAACTTGGCTCCATATATTGCCAAATTCGTTTTTGCAATGGCCTAAACTTCACAGGATAATGATGCTAAAAAAATAAATGCCTGGCCTGGGAGATGGGTGGAGGTGGTCTCCAGGAAATGGTTTCCTTGGGGGTCTGAGTGCTTTCAGGTTTGACATCCCCATGATGGATCAGTGTATCTTGGAATGTCCAAACGGTGATCTGAAGTGTAGCTACAGTTTCAGATGGATTAAGAAGCAGGAGGTAGGGAGGAGTGGGTCCAGCTATAACCATACCCACATGGATTTAATCATTGGGGTTCTGTGCGTGCTATATCAAATCACTGGATACCACCTATGGATTAAAGGGGTGTGGACAGACCACAGACATGTGAGTAGTTCACCAAGTACTTAAAAAACAAAACAAAAAAAAAAAAACATCGACAAGATGTTTGCTAAACCCTTAAAACATTAAACTATTTACTATTCTTTCTT
>VUQH01069511.1:0-14037 GCA_015106775.1 Etroplus canarensis
GAAGCTGAGAAGCTCCATCAGCAGCCGACTGAGGCTCCCCCAGTGCAAAAAGGAGCGCTACCGCAGGTCCTTCATCCCCACTGCTGTCAGACTGTTTAACTCTGCTCTGTAACAGTGGTATTACATGTCTGTTGTCTATTACATATCTGTTATCTATTACATATCTACATTACCTACAACTTTCCCTGTATATAAGAGGCTTATCCCTGTATATAAGATGCTTATATTTTACCCTTATTATTGACTATTTATACTAAAGTGTGAACTTCTTGCACCTCACTGTGTGTTACTTTTAGGCAGTTGTAACTAGTGAATTTCTCCATTGTGAGATCAATAAAGTTCTATTCTATTCTATTCTATTCTATTCTATTCTATTCTATTCTATTCTATTCTATTCTATCAAAGCAGTCTGGCCATTCTCTTTTGGCATCAACAAGGCATTTTTTTCCTGGAGCACTGCTGCTCACTGGATATTTTCTCTTTTTTAGATCATTTTCTATGAACTGTTGATTCGGGACAGGATAAATCCATGCTTACATGTTGTTTATTCTGATCCTGCCATCCAAATGTTGCAGCAGAAACTGAGACTCATCACACCAGGCAAAGTTTTTCCAGTCTTCTATTGTCCAATTTTGGTGAGCCTGTGCCAGTTGTAGCCTCAGTTTCCTGTTCTTAGTTGACAGGAATGGCACACGGTTTGATCTTTTGCTGTTGTAGCCCATCTGCTTCAAAGTTCAACATGTTGTGTGTTCAGAGATGCTCTTTTACATACCTTGGTCATAACAAGTGGTTATTTTAGTTACTGTTGTCTTACTCTCAGCTCAAGGCAGTCTGGCTTTTCCCCTCTGACCTCTTGCATCAACAAGACATTTTCTCTCAGAGAACTGTTGCTTACTGGGCATTTTTCATTTTGGACCATTCTCTGTAAACCCTGCAGATGATTGCACGTGAAAATCCCAGTAGATCAGCAATTTCTGAAATATTCAGACCAGCCCATCTGGCACCAGCAACCATGCTACATTCAATTCACCTAAATCACCCACTTACCTATTCTGGTGCCCAGGTTGAGCTTCAACAGGTTGTCCTGACCATGTCTACATGCCTACAAGCATTCAGTTGGTGTCATGTGATTAGGTGAGACAGATATTTGCATTTACCAGCACTGGAACAGGTGTACCTAATAAAGTCTCTAGTGAGTGTAATTTAAATATTGATAAGTATTGATTTGGAGGAAGCAAAGATGCCAATTTTGGGTTGAATTTGTCAAATCTCAGAAAAACTTATTGTATTTCAAATGTCTTATCTGTAACTCCTAAAGTTGCTGACTTCACTTTACACCTGCAGAATTGTTACTGACTGAACTCTCAGATTCATAATTGGCCAGTGTTGTTTAAGCATTAAAAATAAAAATGTGACATTTCATGTTGTTATATTCCATGTATTGCAAATATTATTGAGTTAGTACTATTACATTAGCAAGCAAGAAATATTTTATTGATCTTTTAATCTATAAGAGTGCATCAGAATGTTTCACAAGCTGATGATACTAATGAATTAGATCAAAGAAGAGTGTAATTTAGAAATATTTAATATTTAATAATAAAAGTACAATGTCTGTCTAACAGTAATCCATCTGTCTATCTATTTATAGATACATATGTACGAATTCTTAGAGAATGCTGTTCTTTGGTGGTTGGGTCAAAGGCAAGCAAGAGGTCTAATATGTTTGTGTTTACAAAGAAAATGTCACTTGAGGAATGGTTATCTAGATCCCCCTTTCCAAACCAAACATCCTTCTCTGCAGGAATACAGAGTGAAGAGATCAGGCAAGAAAGTACCGTCCATGTGGGTAAAAGCTGTTTATAATCCCCTCTGATTAGCTTTAATCCCCTTGATGCTCCTTCCTGAGAATAAACACATACTGACCTAAGTGACCCATTCCTAATTAATGAAGTTAGGCAGTTTGGTATGCAGTCACTAGTTCATTGTGGACAAGTGTTATAGGAGCTTGTACTAAAGCAAACTTTGCTCTGTATGATATATTTAAAGGTAATAACTCATATTACAACAGCTGACACTTTTAAATTGGGATCAATGGCTGGTGTCAGCTTTTCACCATATAGTACACCCCCAGGCATGACTAGCAATGAGCTGAAACTTTCCGTCTTGTGTTCTTTTCTCCTATGAAGTCTTTGTGTAGGGTCGGTAGCTGGGCCTCAGAGGTGAAGCAAAGTTCACAGGTCAGCTGTACCCAGGAGGATGGACAGCAGTGTGAGGGCAAGACCCAGGCTCGGGGACAAGGAAAGGGTCAGGGGTTGAGTTCAGATGGAATCCACACAGAGGATGTTGAAACAGATATTGTCGTGAGGAACTGCTTTTCCTACAGGGCTGCCACAAAGACAAGGCAGGGAACAGAATCCGACACACATCTCCAACTTCAAGCACAATTTCAGAGGTGTTAATAAAATACGACATCTGCTCTCCAAACTGTCTGTTACAGTAAAAAAAGAAATTATGACAAGCATAACGTGATGTCTAAACATTACACTTCAGTGCAGCTGTGTCTTTAGTATCTCAAAATAAACTTTGGTGATGGAAAAGAGAGGAGTAAAAGTGTTTTCTGAGGGCTGTTCAGAGAGCTAAACCAACACACTTCATTTTATTCTTTTAGAATAAAAAAAACCTCATTCTAACTGTTTTTTTTAACCAAAAACGTTGTGATCCTTTGTAAAAACGTCAAGAAAAAGTCAGTGCTGAGATATGAAAATCATCTGGGTTGATTCCAGCAACACATTCCAAAAGCCTTTAGATGGGGCCAGTAAAACACTGTAAAAGTTGTGTGATGCTAAAAACACCTGGTGGAACATCTCACAACTAATGAGGTTAATTAGCAACACAACTGGATATAAAAGGAGCATCCCAGGGAGCCAGAGTTTTTCAGAAGCAAAGATAGGGTTCGCTATTTTGTAAGACGTTGTAATTTAACACTTAAGAATAATGACCGTAAAGGCAAAACAGCAGAATTATCACTTGAGGAGCATGATATCAATAAAAAATTCCCCTGTGCAAGGAATAAGTCTGAATATAAATACTGTGATCTCTGGGCCCTCAGATGGCACTTTGATATGAACAAACACAGTTCTATGGTGGAACAAACAAAGTTCTGTGGTGACAAAAGTGTCCCTGTCATGTTACAGTTGGTCTCTACATCCAAACTGTTCAATGAACAGAAGAATAAGCCTGAACAATATCCAGAAATGCTGCTGTCCAGAGACATTTGTTCCCCTTGCCACTAGGCCCAGGCCAGTAGGGGGTCCCTGAGGGCTGAAAAACTTTAAACTACAGCAGTTGCAATGTGCAACGTTTGCAATGGCAGAGAGACCTGACCCCTCTAAGGAGGCCCCACCTGACTCCATTCAGTCCTGCTGTAAGTGGCATGCAGGATTCAAAAACGAAGAGGAGTTATCCTTCTGGGAGAGAAAAGACAGTGGTGAGTAGATTAAATATAATGCTAACTAACTAAATGCTGCTAGTCTAGCATTAATTATAAAGAAGAGACATATGAATACTGTAACTTCTGCTAAAATCACATTATTTCTAGCAGTTTTACTTCGCTGTAGTGTAGTAGTTTACACATTTGCCTTATACGTGAAAGGTCCCTGGTTCAGCCCCTCTCACCATTGAGGGTTACATCACGAAGGGCATCCGATGTAAAACCTCAGCAAAATTACAAGTGCAGATTATTCCACTGTGGCAACCCCTTGGGGAAAATACAAGGAAGCAACCGAAGGTACATGTTACATTAATGATTAACTTAGCTAGGAGAGCAGCCAAGTGTGTCCACCTTTTGCTGGCCTCAACCGAATCCAGCAGCCGGGAATCAGAGACAGGACCCCGGCAGTCTCTTTTCAGCATCGTTAACAAGCTGAAAGAACGTAGAAGGTAGTTGTTACAGTATTAACACTTCATAACTATGCAACTTGGTCTTGGGCTTTGTTTCTGAAATAAACCTGTTCTCTGCCATTTCTAGAGTAATTCTCCTTAAAAAGCTCCATTGCTGGTTTACAATGGAGCTTTTTAAGGAGGAAATCTTTGCGTCTAAATCCTTGTTTAGATAGGGCCTAGAGCCCCAACAGATTCTAGAATTGCCTCTGCTGCAATCTTTTCTGGGACATTTAAGATGCATGAAGGTGAAATACTGTTCTATACTCTAACCAGTCAGCATCTGAAATTCTTTTTTTAAATCAACGATGACATGTTCCCCAGACTCATGAAAAAAGACACCATCCAACTTGCTATCAGCATACAATTTATAAGCTGCAATCCATGCCAGTATAAGAGGCATTAGTGCACATGGCATGAGTAACTTGCAAACTTGCACATCTGTGAAGGCACCATTAATACTGAAGGTTTTGGAGCAGCATATGGTGCCATCCAGACATCATTTTCAAGTAAAGTCTCACTTATTCCATCTGGTAAAATATTTCTTCTTTTAGAAACATTTAATCCTATATACATCAACATATGATTTATATCTGAAATAATAAGTGTTCACTTGTTTGTTTACATATAGCAAGGCGTTATCAGAGGCCATTTCACTTTTTTGTCCTAAACAAGATTCCTGTGACAGAAGTCGGTTCCGACTTCTGACCAGGGTGCCTCCTGGGTGCCTCTTAGGTGAGGTGTTTTGTGCATATCTTACCAGGAGGAGTCCCTGGGACAGACCCAGAATACGCTGAAAAGAGTTAATCTCTTGCTGGCTTGTGAATGCCTTGGCACCTCCCAGAAAGAGCTGGAGGAAGTGACTGGCCATAGATGCAAAAGCTTTAAGACCCATGAACACAGGCTAGAGTACATTAATTAGCACCAGGAAAATGTGTTTTTGTTTGTTTTTTATTTTTTGTGAAGATGTTGATCTAAATACACTGGGAAAAAAGCTTGCACATGGCTCATCAAACCAAAATGTTTACATAATGAATGTGCAGTATTTGATCCTGTGTGTGTGCTCCAAGGCTAAGCATCCATTTCCACCCTTGATGATCACAGGCACCATTGATTGTAATGCTGACGAGCAGGCTAATACTGCCCATGGCGTATAGAGGAATCTGGACATGTTTAAAGTTCTAACTTTCATGTTTTTTCATGCCGGTATGAAGTAGAATGCTGATATTTGGGGCAGCTGGCTTTCATTAACAAAACATGATGTCAAACAGAGGGGTTTACTGGTGAAAGTCAACTGCTCTCTTGCTCTCTGGTCGTTGTCATCTTTTGGCAACAGAAGACAGATGCTCAGCTTGTTAAATTAGCTGAACATTTTGTTGTTGGTCAGTAAAATTTGACAAAGAGAGCAAATAAACAAATAAATAAATAAATAAACAAAAAAACAAATGAATAAATCTTTGAATAAAGCATTTTTCTACATGGTGATATAAATCATCATCCTTCAATGTATACAGATTGCAGCTTATGATTTTCTCAGACTAATGGATTGTTTCATTTTAATTTTGTGATTTTCCTCATTAAAAAATAGGACCATGTTGTACTTCATGAGAGTTGTATAAAAGTTTTGACTAATTCTTTATAAACACAAAAATATTACTAATATTCATAATATCATTAATAAACAATTTTACGCATAGGCATGTTTTCAAATGGTCTCTTTAGTATAAACACCTTTCAGCGAAACACTTGCTGTTTTTTTTTAAAGCTCTTTAATTTGAATTGTAATAGAGTTTTTGTGTTCAGTAAGTCTTTGTCCATTACTTGCTGACTATCTATTATTCCATAAATGCTACAAGAAGAATTGTTAAGAAGTCCTGTCATTAAACTTTCCAATAAAGTGTCAAGTTTTGCCAAACACTGTCCTTATTATTACTAAATAAATAAAGACATGAGTGATGAATTACACTGTTAGCTAAAATTTATGAAACCTACATAAACGTAACCTCATTAACAAGTCATGCAAGCAACATCCAGTACTCTCATTTCTTCAATTTATAATCTCAGTTGAGACTGACCATTTCCTGTACCTCAGTGTGCTTGGAGCACAGTCAGGTCTTGTTTGTCTCAGAAGGTGAAGACAATGGTTAGCAAGGGTTAACAGTGTTTATTGAAGTAGGTATTAACAGCCATTAGATGAAAATGTCTGGTATGGACAGCTTTCAGCCTGCACTGGGTGGATCAAGAATATATTTAACATCCTGATCATAAATCCCTTGCCTAAATGCACCATTACATGTATGCTTTTTCAAGCCTGTTTGCAACATAAACAGTTCCGTTTGTGCTGAGGTGTTGAGTGGAGCCAAGATTTAGGTGAGTTGAGGGAGTTCTGTGATTCACTGTCAGGACGCTGTGGCTGTGCAGCCTTTAACACGTTTATGACACTCAAGAGGGGCAAAAAAACATATGGTGTACATGTTAGAAAGGTTTTCACAGCACAGCTTAGCAAGGGATGATCTCTCTTTTCCGCGCTTTGATGGTAAGTGCCTGTTAACCACGTTCCACCTTTGGGATAAATGACATTATCAGCTACTTATCTGATACTTTTTTGGGACAATCTGCCTTTCATCACTTTTGACAAAACCCTGAAGCACATTTTCCAAGCTCCATTTACTCTTTTATATTGACGCATGATAAGTGCAACAGACACATACAGTATTTTGGAGTTACATTGTTTTTATTCCAGATAAAACCTTACTCAAAATGACTCTGGCTGAATCGTTCGGTGATACGCCTAAAGGATATTTTTTTTGAAAAACAACATGGTTCCATGGATGAAACAAGACATAAAAACATCCCTGGAGTTTGACCTGCAGTTGACACGTGAACACACTGTAGTTGTCATTCATATGTGCTAAAGACAACAAACATTTTCCTTCTTTCAATTCATAAATAATTTACTGCTTCGCATAATTTTTACCATGTTTACCATCTTCCCCACCTCTCACATCTGGCATTATATGATATTGCCAAAGATCTCACTGAATGCAATTCGTCTCTGTGCTCATCTTTTCTCATATTCATAGGCCTTTAAAACAAAGCTCCAAAGACAATGAAATATTGTGCAGATCTGATTGAAAACAGCCTCCATAATGTGAGTTTAGCAATCTCCTTATGTCATTCCACTTTTCAAATAGACCGTTTGAAACATCACAGTAATTTGATTAAAATGGATTGACAGCCTGGTGAGTTACTGTCAGTGCGCCAGTGGGAAAAGAATGTTTCTGATTTCTCCTGAGGAGAATCCTTCACCTCCCCAGCAGTTCTTTTAATATAAGGGCAGCGCCTTTCATCTGCTCGCAAGCGAGGCTCTTAATGCATTGCAGATTCTTTTCAACTCTGACAATCTTTTACCATCATCTATTTAGTGGGTTTCTGCATAGCATTTCAATTAATCTTATGTGAACTCAAAAATATAACACTGCT
Source organism: Etroplus canarensis (assembly GCA_015106775.1). NCBI lineage: Eukaryota > Metazoa > Chordata > Actinopteri > Cichliformes > Cichlidae > Etroplus > Etroplus canarensis. The sequence goes on from VUQH01069511.1 coordinate 7,426, forward strand.
GTAGCAAACTCAATGTAATGTTTGATAATGAATATGTTAATTTTTCTGTGTGGAAAAATAATGCATCCAATCAGTGAAGAAGCTGCAGATTTTCGGATCATAGTGTAGCAGATTGTCTAATGTATGTTATACACCACAATAATTGGTCCAAAAAATTTCACATGGTTAACCTGACAAAACAAGAACATGAAGCATGTATGTATGCTTGTTTTTCAGTATTGGAGACACCAACTTTCCTAACATAACCTTCGTTTAGTTTGTGCAAGTTCTAAAAAGAAAGCTATCAAACAAAACATCAGTAAGTCTTGAATGTTCACTTTCATGCTGAGAAGATTGAATTGCAAATAGGACACTCAGTGACTCCAGGAAGTTTGTTTTCTTTAGTGAGAAACAGATATGGTTATTAATGAGCTTAACAGTGATATTATTAGTCCTATATTTATTCAGACAGCTCCAGGCTAGCTTTAAACCCTGTTATACTTTTACGCTGCATCTGGATTAATGTCTACCGACTCTTGTCTTATATTCGGCATATATGAGAAAGTTATTGATCCTTGAATTTAGGTCTTGACAACAAAGAGGGCAGGCTTATTCCCAACCTATTTAGCTATTCCTTTAATCAGTGTGTTCAGTACAATGTTACCCAGGTCATTCGTCCCATGGCTGTGTGTATGAAGGCTGGTTTTCTCATGTTTATAAAGGAAAATCAACCATTTGTTGCAGGATACAGTACTGTGATCCTTGATTAACCTAATTAGCATGAATCAAGATCAGGAAGTAACAATTTATAAAGATAATACACAAAGTAAACATGATGTTAACCAACCACTGTAGTGGTTGCTGTAAAATCCCAGCACTCTGGCCTCACTGCATGATCTGTCTTTCATAGACGACCAGTGCTGACTGCCAAGAACAGCACTCTGGCTGATGTGTCTGGCTCTTGTTAACAGAGGATAGGTTTGTGTCAAGCACAGCTTCTCAGCAGGCTGAGCCGGTTGTTGTTGTGGTTAGAAAAGATCGCGGGGCCATTGTGCAATCACTCACTGACAGAGATGTCGGGCCGCTGTAAATGACACACCTCCAATCAACTGATCCTCTGCCAGCGTGAGTCATCTTTTTCTCATGGTAGAGGCCCTGACAGAACGCCTTTGAACAGGTGTCCAAAGCTGTTGTTTTCCTTTCTTATCACTCTCATCATTTTTTACATTATTATTTATGTGTCTGATTTGATCTCAGTCCACCCCTCCCACGCACACAACGACACACATGCATGCGTGCACACACACACACACACACACACACACATACACAAAGTTCCCAGCAGCTCCACCCCAACCCCTTACTCCCCACCAGCACACAGACCCAATTGCCCGGAAACAAGGAGTGAAACGAGAGAGAGAGAGGAGCAAGGGAAAAGGGAAAGCGCAACGACAGGAATGAACTAACAAGGCCTCAGGAAGTGGAGATAAATAAGTATGAGGACTGAGTGAGGGGCTGAATGGGGTCTCTTCCAACTGACAAGAGAAACTGGGGGAGCACAAACTATTTTTCACAGTATCATGTTTGTATAGTACAGTTTTTGAAAGGCTGTGGATCCACACTTGTAGTAAACTACACCTCCTATTTAGCCAATCGCCCTTGCACCTTTTTGGACGAATAGAGCCGATCAATCAGTTATGTATGAGTTGCTTATGTTGTCGAACTGACATGTGCACAGCAGTGCATCATAGTAGTTCTAACTGTGTGATGGAAGGCAAATGTACCTACTGGTTATTACAGATGTAGGTAAATGTAGGAGTGAATTAGCTTGATATGTGTTCAGTGATCTGGTGCAATGAACAAGAGGCATTAATCATGTTGATATTCTGTAAATAATGTTGTAATATGGTGTTACTTTGCACATTCTTGGTAGAAGTAGAGCTACTGGATTTTTAAATCTTATTTTGGACAAAGTCACTATGCACATCCATAATGCAAATCTCCCATTACACTGCAACCCAAAGGTTCTCTATTGAATTAAAATCTGGTGACTGTGGAGGTCATTTGAGTACAGTGAACTCATTGTCATGTTCAAGAAACCAGTTTGAGGTGATTTGAGATTTGTAATATGTTGCATTATCCTGTTTGAAGCAGTCATCAGATGATGGTTACAATGTGGTCAACAACATACTCAGGTAGACTGTGGCGTTTAAATAATGCTCAATTGATACTAAGGGGCCAAAAGTGTGCCAAGAAATTTCCACACCATTACACCATAACCACCACCAGCCTTAACCATTGATACAAGGCAGGTCATCAGACCAGGCAACGCTCTTCCAATCTTCTATTATCCAATTTTGGTGAACGTGTGTGAGTTGCAGCCTCAGTTTCCTGCTCTTAGCAGACAGTAGTGATGCCCAATGAGGTTATCTGCTGTTGTGACCCATCTGCTTCACGGTTCAAAATGATGCATGTTCTGAGGTGCTCTTCTACATACCTTGACTGTAATGAGTATATGAGTATTTGCCTTACTCTCAGTGCAAAGCAGTCTGGCCATACTCCTCTGACCGCTGGAATCACCAAGGCATTTTTATTCAGAGAACTGCCACTCGCTTGATACTGTCCATTTTTTTACCAGTCTCAAACTTTAGATATGATTGTGCAGGAAAATCCCAGTAAATCAGCAAAAAGTAAAATACTCAAACGAGCCTGTCTGGCACCAAGAACCATGCCACTTTCAAAGTCACTTACATCACTTTTCTTCTCCATTCTGATGCTCAGTTTAAGCATCAGCAGGTCATCCTGACCATGTCTGTATGCATATATGCACTGAGTTACTGTCATGCGATTGTGAAGAGGGATACCTAATGAAGTGGTTAATGTGTGTGTCTTAGTGAGAATGTGTAAGCGTGGGTACAGCCCCTGTGTGCTTATTTTTGTTGCATAAACTTTTTCTGCATATAGCATAGCGTTGCCCAGTAGGCTGCTGTTGAGGAAGATGATGAAGACAGCAGTTGCCTGTCCTAACTCTAGTCCTGTCATACTGCTGTCACTCAGAGCTCATCAGACTTTGCATCTTTCTCTCTGAGGTTCCGTCTCTTTGTATCGCTCTACCTCTGTTTACTCTCGCTCGCTCTCTCTCCCCTCACTCTGTGATAATTAGTGCGTTAGTCCTATCATTGGCATCACCCCGAGCTACAGCAGCAGCCAAGGGAGCTTCTTGTCACATCTCACAGGGCCAGTGGAGTGGACAGCTCAACCCTGGTACTCATCATCTTCATACCGTGCCTAGCCAGCTTCCCCCCAGCCACATTATTTAGCTATGTTATCCAGCCACGCTCTTAATTATTTTCAAACCCTAGCCGCAGCCCTCTCACCCAGTCACTGCCACATTACCTAGCCTCGCTTGTAATCATCACCTTAAGCCTTGCTTTAGCTTCTCTACACAGCCTGAAGCCTCATCATTAACATAGCCTCTTTTTTTCCTATTTCCTTTGGCTTGACCATCACAGCTCATGGCATTATGTACACAGCATCCTCAGTCCAAACCAAGCCCCAGAAATAGACCATGACTCCTGGACCTTTTTTTACCTTAGCCATCTGGGTCACAGTATGAAAGTCTGTCAGTGTAAATGTGGCCCAGCCGATCAAGAAACACACACACATATCTACACATAGTCACATAGATGCCAGTCCTTACCTCTTGAACAGCTCAGTGCCCTGTCTCAGGCCAAAGGATGCTGTGTAAAGGTTACCTCTTTTCTTGCTCACATGTGTCCTTATCCTCACTGCCTATGTTCCTAGTAACCCTGACATAACAACACAACGATGATAGTTATCTTCTAAGATGAAATGCAAATCCGACACTGTAGTCCATCTGGAATTTGTTTGATATTGTTTATGGAGAAATGGACTGATAAAGAGAGACTTACATTATGGGTGAGTAAGGGATACCAACACATGTGTCAGAGAGAAATATGTCTTAATGTCTGAATTTTAAAAGTAATCTGTAAGAAAATTCAGCTTTGTAATAGAAAATGTTGACAACCAGAGATTTAAGTGGTAATGCGTCAGACATATTGAAGTAAAAAGCTAGGTTAGATAGGAAGAGTACTGTAATTTACACTGTAAGATAAAATGTTATAAAAGATTCTGCACCAGCTAAATGCACCAGCAAAGACTAATTTCAAATACAAATTTGGGAAAGCCCTCTCTGGTCATGTTAATTTTGTGGTTGTTATTAGCCATGTCACCAGCGGTTCTGCCCATAACCATAGAAAATAGCTAATTAGGAGGCTACGTGCTAATAAAGTACACTACAGTGAGTGGTCACGTCTGTGTTGGTCTGTGCTCCAAGCCATTCCTTCCCTTTTCATTAGACTGACATCCATCATAACTTTCAGAAGCTAGCATCTGATCATAACAAACACACTGATACACACCAAAACACCAGGATTCTTCCCTGGGTCCAGATCTTGTTTTTGTGAAGTAAGGCAAGGCTAAAGGTTACGCTGCTTAAGGCTCTGGAAGAACTCTGTGGCTTTAGGTCATCTGACCACTATACCATGTTTAGCTTTGCTAATCCTGGCAGGGTTTTTTCAACTAAATGAACATTTGAAAAGAAGGTTAGTAAATTCTCTTTAGATTAGTAATGGGGTTAGACCAGTTCTTAATAATCATTTACTCAATAGCAGTTGCAGGAGCTAATAATATAATTTTCTTTTGAAACTATAACAATATATTTGAATTGTTACTAATATGGAAAAAATCATATTGGTATGTTTACAAGATAGTTTAATAATAGAATAATGCAACAACACATAAGTAATTTTCTCTAACAGAATCATGACAATGAATGCAAAAATCATTCTTTACAAGCTTAGTTTTAAATCCACACTCTGACCTAAAGTTTCCAAAACAAGAGAAACTCGAAATCTTTTTTCACAACTTTTAAATAAAGGTAAAATAAAGAAGACTTCAAAAGACAGTGACCAAAAATCAAGCTAGTAAAAAAAAGTGAAAAAATGGATCCAAGGGTGATAGATCATAACTAGCATCTTGTCAGAACAAACACACACGGATACACACCTGAATAAGAGCTCTGAGTCTGTCCACAACTGATTTATCTGGCATTGTTTCCATGTTTAGTGCATTCCTTATGTTTCTCATGTATATGGGAGTTATGTTTATTGTCAGGTCAGTGTTTCTTGCATTTAGTCTAAATCTCTGTTCTTGGCCCTGACTGTGTTTAGTTGTGTTAGTTCCCTCAGTGTCTTCCTTCTGTGCTTTTGTCCTTTGTTAAGTTCAGTTATGTGCTTATGCTCTTAGTTATGATTCTTGTTTCCTGTTTCAGACCCCCATTCCACTGGTGCCGATTGATGCCGTTTTAATAAAACGGGAAAGAAACAGCTAAAATCCTGAGCAATCTGCAGTGGACTGGAATGTTCTATAAAAGAAATGCCAATAATCAGCAAGAAACAGCATAATTGGGATAATCGGCTCGTATTTTTGACCCTGCTCAAAAACACGATTTTTTAAAAAAATCGACTTAAACGGCATAATCGGGAGTCTTACGGGGATGAACCAGGAATGGCAGGAAGTCCATAAGTACAACAGGAATGCAGCGGTTGATATCGTTTGCTATCGCAGCAAAGTGTCACCTAAAATTTTTCACATTGTGTGCCGTTTTAATCCCAGTGCTCCCGATCGCTCCCGCTTTACCTCTCGCGCACTGCCGATGCGTTACCACAAATCGGGAACATTGCCTATTGGACCCGTCTAATTGTCGTTTAACTGCCAGTTATCTGCCGGCATGCTCCAAGCCAGTCAAAACACACGCCGTTCAGTTGCCGATTAACTGACGGTGCATTGCCGTTAGGACTTCCCCTATAAATAGGAGCTGTTTTCAATCCCGACCGTTAACGATCTGAACGCGATCCTGAACACATCTCTACAATGTCACCATGAGAAAAGTCAGGACCAGGAGGGAAAGGCCGACGGAAGAAGGGATGTCTGGCACTTATTTCACCAGCAAATTAAAATCACGCATCTTGACATGCAAAAAATCTCTCTTCTTTCCTGAACACATGCACATGGACAAACAGCATAATCGCTGGCATATGCATGACTACATGCATACACATAGACCATTGCTGACAGCTTACCCACATAATCATTTTAATGTTGTTGCTGTATTGTCCTTGCTACCTCAAACAAATAACAAATCTTACCCCACAGAGAGAATGCCATACCCTTTTTCTCCTAGTTATTTTTTTTACTGTACCATTAGAGCAAAGCTTCAGGCAGAGCTGAATGGACAAATGTAACTTCTTACGTACACGTGCAGTGTCTACATGCAATGACCGTAGCCATGATGTTTCACTATGATGCATACATCTGATAGATGAAGTATCTTTTTATATGGAGCAGTATTGTCACGGTATGATATATGGTTTGGAGACGGTGGCACTGACAAAAACACAGGAGGCAGAGCTGGAGGTGGCAAAATTGAAGATGTTGAGATTTTCCCTGGGAGTGACCGGGATGGATAGGATTAGAAATGAGTACACCAGAGGGACAGCTCATGTTGAGAAGTTTGGAGACAAAGTCAGAGAGGCAAGGCTGAGATGGTTT
>VUQH01069513.1:0-10289 GCA_015106775.1 Etroplus canarensis
AAAAGTAAAATTACTCACAGAGCATTCAGTAAGCTGTGACCTCTGTCCTGTGCCAATGCTGTCTGCCTCTAAGGCAAGTATACCATATAGTGTACCACATCCTGAGCTAGCACAGGAAATCATGAAGCCATTAATAAACCATACAAACAGGTAAATATTTCTAAATTAAAAGAAAAAACAAAACTGATCTGCAGTGAATTCAAATATCTTTCAAACTGTGTTTTGCTCTCAACTTAACCATAATTCATCGATTTTTAGTGTTGTCTTTTGCAACATGCTTCAAATACCTCATAGGAATGCAAATTTCTTATAATGTATTTTTGTAGAAAACCATGGAGCAAAACCCATTGTGTGAAAAGTCAATATCACGTGTCACACTTCTGTGAAACAGGATATGAAGCAGCCACAGACTGTTAACCCTCCTCTGTAATGGTACATGTGAACCAACAATGCACCATCTCAGCAAATCATGTACTGTAGCCTACATGTAAAGTGTAAAGACAGTTCAAGCTCCCTCTAAGGTTTCTGTCTAGAAGAGATAAACAATGGAGGGAGACATATTCATCTGAGGGAAATTTAGCTTTTGGGGCTTCAAGTAGTCAAAAAAATTAAAAAAAAAAAAAAAAACATCATATGGTCACATTTTATCTCATCTACATTTTAGAGAGAAAAAAAGACCACAAATGTATTTCCTGAAATGTCAAACTATTCTTTTAACCAAGTTTTATTTTTATTTTTTTTTTCAACCAATCATTTGCTAAATCTGAAATATGACTTGTTTACTCTGCTTTTTGTGTCTTTTTAATTTGTGTATGCAGAAGTCAGTTACATCAACCATTTCCCAGATCAACATTGCAGTGCTCCTTCCTGGGATTCAAGTTAATGTTACTTTAGCATACACCAATCATCTAAACCTTGTTGCAGGCTATTCACACCCCCACATGGCATTGTTGGTATTCTTACCTCTTCATACAGGGAGCCTCACCCTGCTACACTGCACAACTGCTCAGGAGGAGCTTGAGGGAAAAGCCCAAAGGGAGAGCCCAACATGTTTACCCACCCATGTCAAACCAATCTCAGAAATCTCTCATCCACCAGAGTCCCACCTTGCAATGCACAAAATAAAAATGATCCTCTGCCAACAGTGAGATACCAGGCAGTACAGAAACCTCCACACCAATTGACACAGGGGGGTCAACACAGCCTAAAACACTTAAAGATTTCTTATTACATTTCACAACACACTAATAGACATTGTAAACATCTCACAGAAGCCACAAAAACACAAAAATTTTATTTTAAATCAATTTCCCTTGTTTTCTCCCTGTGTATTGTTGGTCAGCTGGCAATACTGCCACTAACCACTACATGGCAGCAGAGCAAAAGTTTCTCTACAACCACATAATGATCTGTGATCAATAGCAGAATATTACCTCCATCAAGGAAGATGTGTTTTCATTGATGTGTGCAATATGACTGAAAAAGTTATTTCTGGATATTTTTTTTAAATTGGTGGATAAGGTAAACCTTGCCTTAGTGGAAGTTTGCAGTCTTAGTACTTAGCTATTACAGTTACTATCAATAATATTACTCATCACAAGTAAACTGCAAATAAACATGTGTCCGAAAGTCAGAAAAATTAAAATTAAGGATATGAATATATATTTATATAGTTAAAATTTTGTGTAAATACTTACAATGTTAAACACTATGTATGATATGTAAACTATATAGCTATAGAAAGAAACTATTCAAGTTTTCACAGAGTTACAGAGTTCGGTGGCTACAGGTAGGAATGATTTCCTGTGGCATTCTTGTGGCACATCATGATATAATTAGTCTGCTGTTAAATGTGCTCCTGTGTCTGTCCAGCAAGTCATGAATAGATTGTGAAGGATTGTCCAATAGTGTCCTTAACTTGGACAACATCCTCCTTTCTGACACCAACGTCAGAGTCGAGCTCAACACCCACATTCTTACTGGGCTTGCAGATCAGTTTGTTGAGTCTGTTGGTGTCCACTACTGTCAGTCTGCTGCCCTAGCACACTACAGCATAAAGGATGGCACTGGCTACCACATACTCATAAAACATCCTGAACATGGTCTGGCAGATGTTGACGTAACTCAAGACATCTCAGAAGATAAGGATGGCTCTGTCCCTTCTTGTAGATGGTTTCTGTGTGTTTAATGAAGTTCAGTTTATTGTCAGTCTGAACACTGAAGTATTTGTCATCCTTCACTATCTCCACACAGGCCCCATGAATGGAAATAGGGGTCACTAGTGTTTTTGTCCTTCTTGTGTCCAAAACCAGTTCTGCAGTCTTTGTAACATTAAGCTGCTGATGGTTTTGTTTACACCATGTGGTAATGTTGCCCACTACAGTCCTGTACTCTTCTTCATCACCCTCTCTGATGCACCCCGCTACTGCAGAGTCATCAGAAAACTTCTTGAGGTGGTAAGTCTCTGTGCAGTAGCTGAAGTCTGTGGTGTAGAGGCTAACGGGAAAAGAAAAGAGAATGCTTTTTTTTGGGGGATCCATTGCTGCTGACTACATTTTCCAAAACACAGTGCAGAAGATGTATGTGACTGAGCAAGTAAATGATGGCATCCCCAACTCCAAGTTGGTGCTGGTAGGTGAAATGGAGGAGGCTCATTAGGGGGCTGACCAATGGTCCAGAGCTTGTCCAGGATCTATCTCTCCAGGGTCTTCATTATGTGGGATGCCAGTGCCACAGGTCTGATGGGTCTGATGGGTCTGATGAGATGAGATGAGATGAGATGAGATGATCCCACAGGGGTATTTTTCAGGTGTTAACAGCAGCAAGACAAAGTTACAGCAGCACACCAGTATAAAAAAAAAGATCACAACAAAAAAAGAAACAAAAAACTGCTGCTGCTGCTACTACTACTACTACTACTACTACTACTACTAATAATAATAATAATAATAGGATAATAATAGAAATATAGAATAGATAAAATTATATAAAAAGGAAAAACAAACAGTGTGTTTATGAATGATAGACTATGCATTATTTGCATATACCTGTTACAGAAGAGATTTGGATCATTGGCCCAGTCCACACTGCTTTCAACTCCTCTGCCACTGTTTGGGCTAAAACCAGAGATGGTGTTCCTGCCACTCCAGACCTCTTTCATATTGTTCTGCTGGAGTTTCCACTTCAGATTTCTCCTGTAATTTTCCTAATGTAACAAAGCAAATTTTCTCAGTCAAACATTTCTGGCACTCCTTACTTCACTTCTGCTACTGCTTCAGAGGCAGATATTTTAAATATAAAGGGTTAATACACATGAACACACCACTTCATGATTATTTTCCATTTATTGCACTATTTTGTGTAGGTCTATTGAATTAAAAATATATATTTTATTTATAGATTGTAATGCAAACACAGGAAAAAATACCAAGGTGGTGAATACTTTTGCAAACAGCACTACCTTCAGTTTACTTCCTTTTGTCTGCACTTTGCAAAATGATTAAGGTTCTTTTTTTACCTTATTTTTAGGAAACTGTTTGCTGAGGCTTTGACTCAGTTCCCTGCTTGCCTTTCACTTCCTCTACAATAGTTTCACTCAGGATTATGACCCCAATCTAACAATAGGAGAATTAATTTTGTGTGACACTGAAACATGACATGAAGTGTGTAAAACTTAGCTGGATTTCTGCTGTCATAGTTGAGCTTATTAAGCATGTCAAATATAAGTTTATTATCACTAATTAAGACCAAGCCCAGAGGACCTAAGCACCCTCTTCCTCATTATCACGGTGTCACCAACACTCACTCAGCTCCTGATTTCTGCTTTCTGATACATTCCAATACTGACCAAACATCAACTTTAACTTTAACTTTACTAACACCTGAACTGATCACGCTGCAACAGCATGAAACAAGTTCCCACTTGCTCGGTATGTGTGCTTAACCTTGGTACAGCTAGAAATGTGCTCAGTATCACACTCACACCCGTTTCACTGCAAACCACAAACCTGGTGTGGTTTTTTTCAGACAGAAGTGTTAAAACATTTTTAGACTCGCAGTTGACAACAATGAGCACCTCTGTAAGCTGCAGCAGCTCTGTTTTTGTGAGCAGGGTTCTTAAAAAAAGACAGTATATGCAACATGCACTTGAACTTTGTATGTACATAAAACCATCTGGGTCTGGCAGCCACCTGCAGCTAAATGAATATACACAAGTGTGACAACTTACAAACAGGCACATCAGATTTGTTCCGTCATTTCTTTATTATGATTGATTATTTATAGATATTTTTAAAGAGTAGTACAGATATTTTAATAGTTTTTGTAATACAGTAAACATATACACCCCTTTCTCAAAAAGGTTGGGATGCTGTGCAAAATATGAATAGAAGCACAATGCAATGATATGTAAATCTGAAATACGGTTTAACATACCATACGCAAAGGCAGGTTAAAGCTCCATGCTGCAAAGAAGAAGTCATATGTGAACATGATCCAGAAATGCTCCAATCTTATCTGGGCCAAAGTTAATTTAAAAAGAACTGAAGGGAATTTGAAAACTACTCTGTGATCAGACAAATCAAAATTTGAAATTCTTTGTGGAATTCATGGATGCAGCATCCTCTGAAATAAAGTGGAGAAGGACTTTCTGGCTTGTTATCAACACTCAGTTCAAAAGCCTTCATCTCTGATGGTATGGGGGTTCATTAGTGTTATGGTACTGGCAACTTGTACATCTGGAAAGGCACCATGAATGCTGAAAGTATAAACAGGTTTAAGAACAATGTATGTTCCCCACAAGGTGACGTCTTTTTCAGGGAAGGCCTTGCATATTTCAGCAAGACAATGCAAAACTGCACATAGCAGCTGTTACAACGGCATGGCCTGCCTGCAAACAAAACCCTTCAACCTTCAAAACATTCAGTGCATCATGAAATGCAAAATATGACTAAGAAGACCCATGACTGTTGAGCAACTGGAATTCTGTATCGGACAAAATTGGGACAGCATTCCTCTCCCAAACATGGCCCTGTCCCAACTTTTTGAGTCACTATCAAAATCAGGATGAGCTAGCAAATTTTTATGAAACAGTAAAATGTTTCACTTATGTTTTCTATGTTCTTTAGTGAAAAAGATACTTATTTATGAGATTTACAAGTCATTGCATTGTGTTTTTATTTATATTTTATGCAGCATCCCAACCTTTTTGAAGTTGGAGTTGTATTCAGCTGAAAGAGTACACATTTCTGCTGATCATGAAGAGCTTGTTTAGTTTCAAAAACAATACTGGATCAATCTGGTTTACTTCCTTGTTTTCACAGTCACCTGGATCTGAGCATAGTCAGCTCACACTCTCTGTAATCTGTAAAACACAAAGGAAGTACAGAAAAAATATAAACAGTCTTAAAAAGCATAAAATGTTGTATCTAGAAATTCTCACTTCACACAAGAATACTCACACTAGAATATCTACTAGAACAGTGTGAAGTGTGACTGTAATATTAACATATCATGAATATTCATACTACATCTAGAGTGAATACTCCTGATATGAAGCATTACTTATCTTACTGTCTCTAGTTGACCATCAATTCATTCTACATTTATACTATATCATGGTGGCATTATCCTATGCACACATTTGGGAGCAGTTGCAGCTCACATAATAATAAAATATGTACATGTACAGTACATGTGTAAAAATGTTTACATATACAAAAAGCATCATTGCTCTCAGTCTTACCTATTGGATTATAGAATAGAAGGGATCATCTCCTGTAGGTTGGTAGATACCTCCTGAGGATGTGTGTGCAATGGTGAAGCTTCCTGGTTCTGCTTTGAGAACAGATATAATGAAAAAAATTGTGGCCAAAAAATTTAATTTCATAAAACATTTATTTCTCTTACATTATTGCATATTTCTTGGTGTTATTATTGATGTTGGTGAATCTCAATCTCACCATTAAAATGGCTTTTAATCTCAGTGAGCCTCACCTTCCACCTGAGTGTCAGTGTCTCCCAAGGTGTAGTAAATGGGTCTAGAAGACAATCTATTTTCCTCTGATTGAAAGAAAGAACATCAGTGATGTTACTACAATCAAGTAAAATTCTGATACTCATCCTGTCACTCCTGCACCTACCTATTATGTACAGCTCTAATAACAGGACCCCGAATAGACTATTTGTTCTATACATTTACAAAAAGTTATATCTCTGTTTGAGAACTTTTTAAAGTTTCTGGTGTTTGCATGTCTGAAATTGTACGACATGCATGATAAAACCATTTCAGCTGCATGCTGAAACTAACAACATCTACACATGTATCTAAAAGAGAAGCTCTAAATTTTTGTTCTTTGTGGTTTAATTTGAGCAGTTAGTCCAGGAAGCTTGAAGTATCACCGCCTACACAATTACAAATACACCAGGTTCACGTTTTTTTTTTGTTGGAAAAAAAAAAGAATGAAAGAAAAGAAGAACAAGAAGCTTGGTAAAATACCTTTCTTCTTCTTGTTTTTTGTTACAGTAGCATATGTTGCTCTGTTGGTATTAGCTGCACTGGCCTCTGCAGAGACTGAAAAGCCAAATGAAAAAGCGGAGAAACACATGAAACAGAAACAGACTGTTTCTTAACGTAAGTCATATGCTTTTCTTTCTGATTTAAAAACAAGTCTTTAGATGAGAAGAACAGTCAAAACATTTCTGTGTTCACCAAATTTGCTAATTTCATAATATACGAGAAGACAGAATCAGTATCAGAATATTTTGTTAATCCCCCAAGGGGGAAAGTATGTTTCTCTTTCACAATCCAACAACAATTAACAGGAAATATTGACAATGTTTGTGTTCTGACCTGTTTGATCTTCGGTTGAGCCTGAAGTATGTGATCTGGTCATCAGACAGTGTAAGGCTGTAGTACAAATAGGGAAATTAACTTTATGAATATACAATCAGCACAAAAGAAATATATTTTTCACACATTAGGCACCACATTAACTTAAATGACGCATTTTTCATATGACAATAATTAAGGTGCAGTGATTTCACATTTCTGCAGCTTAGACACTACACATACTGTACAGCGCTGTGAGTGTTGAGTACAGCAAAAGCAATGAAACCATTATGTGAAAAGTTGTTTGCTTTACCATTTTCCCACCAATCTCTGCCATAGTGATGCAGTCCCACCACCACCAACAGAATGAACAATAAAACTGTAATAATGATCCAAGGTGTGGAAGCTGAGGAGGGAAGGTTTGCCTTGGCTTCACTGTCTGGGTTAGATTTTGAGTCTGAAAAAGTTAAAATTGGAAGAGAAAGATAAAATGCCAAAATGAGAATTTTTCTGTCTTCATAGTGAGACAATGCATGAAATGAGAAAAAATTTAAGAACTTCAAAATATGATTTGTAATATTTTATGCACCCGATTGAGTTGAATAAATCAGCGCTTTAAGTTGGCAGGCTGGGGATTAGACAAGGCTTTAAATTTGCTACAAATACATCGTACAGCTTTGGTTAAATTTGTGGTTTAATCATAATAAATGCACTCATCAATATTTATTTTAACATTCCAGTGTCTCACCTGCAACAATCAGCCAGCTCTCTGGTGATCCTCCAGCTCCTGAGATGCTGCACTTGTAAAGTCCTTTATCAGACTTGGAAACTCTGCGGATGGTCATGTTTCCTGTGGAGCTGATATAGATGTGACGTCCATCTCTATAGAAATCAGCTGTGAAGTTGGAGAAAGTCATTTTGTTTCTGCAGCACAGAGTCACATCTTCTCCCTCAATCACAGGAAGAGCAGGACTCTCCAGGATCACAGAACCAGCTGAACAACATGAGTTTAATATTATTTTTTTATATTAGATTCATCCACAATCCATCTCATCATGTTTTTGTCTTACTGCAAGCATACCAGTAACAGTGAGGTTGAGAATGTTGCTTATTTTCTCTCCTCCAGTCTCATACCAGTACTCTCCACTGTCATCTGTATAAATATTCTTTACGGTGCAGGATGATCCTGTTGTTGTTCTCTTGTTAGTGTTGCTACATGACTCTAATTTCCCTTTGACTTTATGCACATCACAATAACTGACCCCCTCACAGTAAAATGTTACTGATTCATACTCAAAGAACTGTGATCTGTTTGGAGCGATGTGAAGAAAAACTGCATCTGAGACAAGAATTAAAAGAGAGAGATTCAGATTAGAAATTTAGTGTTACATTGCCAAACAGCTAGACTATGCTTAGAAATGGACATTTAACATAATCCTTTAATCCAAATATCAGGACACATGGATCATTAATCCTGCTGATAAATCATACCAGAGATGTTTCAATAAAACAAAAGAAATGTTTTCCCTTATTTGTCTTTAATACTCCTGCAATCACAGAATGGCAAACAAAATGATTATCAATAAACAAACAGATGGTACTCACCAACTTTCTGATCATTTGCACACAACAGGATCATGGTGGTCCTCACTGAAGAGACAAAAGGAGCAACATGTTGCAAAGATACACGTTGTCTCCTACAACTACAAACTCCTACAAAAACTGCAAAACTTCATTTTCAGGTAAAACAAACAAACCTGCAACTGCAAGACTAAAACTAAGTAATTAAGTGTTTATTTAAACATTGCATTACTTAGTTTTAATGTGGAGATGGAGGCAGTACTCACACAGTCTGATGCACAGAGCTCTGACCTCCATGTTGTCTTGCTGCAGACTGAAGACTGAAGTGTGAAAACTGAGCACGGGTCTCTTCCTGTGTAGCTTCTGCTGCTAAAACAAGACTATGTTTTATTTATGCAGTTTCAAAAGAAACTGAATTTCTTTCATGTCCATTCAAGCCTCGGTGTTTCAGTTCACTATCGGCAGGTAGAGCAGGGAAATGATTCAGGCCAGTGTTATCTTTGATGCTACTTGCAGGTTGTAGTTAATGTCTTTCATTTCCACCCTGTGAGGGTTTTGTTTTCTAGTTTGTATGTTCTGATAATGGTTTTATTTTTTTTTTTAATTACTGTTTATTTTACTCTCTTATTATTTGAGCCTCAGTTCTTTTGTCATCTTAATTCTAGCCTTCATTTTGCTTTTATTTTTATTTGTTTCTCTGTGTCTTCCTACTGTCTTCTTATTCTCCTGTTAAGTTCAGTCTCTTGTCTCTGTCCTTGGATATGATTGGTTCTCCCTTCCTGTTCTGTTCTGGTAACCATTATTTCCCGTGTGTTGTGTTTAGTTTTACTTCCTCCCCTGTCTCAATATCCACTGATTGTTGTCACCTGTGTTCCTTTCATTCCTCATTATTCTGAGTCTATTTGTACCCCTGCTTTTCTTTAGTTCATTGTTGCATCTTTCCTCTGATGGTGTGTTTCAGCTCCCTGTGTTTTCTGCACAGGTTTGGATCATGGACTGAAATAAATCTTGCTTTGTGTTCTATTCAGTGTGCCTTCTGCAGTCCTCCAAATTAGGTCCTCAAACTCTACTAAACACAGAATTTTTTTCTCTAATCCAACTGAAGATATTTACATTAAAAAAACAAGAATGAATCAAGGTCTTTCGGTGGTTCTAGAGGGACTTTCAGGGTGCTTATAGCAGCAATTAAGATTCATCACTGTGAAAGCACTGTAATCTTTGAACTAAATTTATAAGTGCCGAGATATTACCAAAAATAAGTGATCTTCCGGAGGTACTCAGGGATCTCAGGATACTGTGAAAGTCATTGAAGCTCTTTTCAAATATAGAACAATTAACACTGCTGAAGATTAGGAGATGGTAGTCTATTTTCCAACATATTGCATGTTTATATGAATTTTCATTGTGATTTTGTTGCGTCTGTGGCTATGGAGCTGGAGGGGGTCAATTTCTAACTGAAAGTCTGGTGGTTTAATCCCTGGCTGCTCCAGTCTGTGTGCTGGAGCATCTTTGAACCCCTGATTGCTTCTGATGCATCCATCAGACTATAAATGTGTGTGTGTGATAGTTAAATTTGCTTAAAGCATGTAATGTTGCACTGTGTGAATGTGGCCTGTAATAAAAAAACACAAATGCTCAGTTAGAGTAGAAAAGTGTTATATAAGTACCAGTCTATTTACTACATAGACAAAAGTATTGGGCCACACCTCTTATTTGCTGAATTTGGGTGTTTCACTCAATCCCACTGCCACAGGTGTGTAAAATCAAGTACCTTGTCATGTATTCTCTGTAGATTTAGTGGAAGATTTTAACAAACACACCATTTAAGCCATGAAGTGGCCCAAATCTTCTTTTTTTTTTTTTTTTTCCAAGAAAAGCT
>VUQH01069515.1:9579-23007 GCA_015106775.1 Etroplus canarensis
CGTTCTGTTTGTTCATACTGACGTACAAGCTTTAGGTAATCACAAATTGCCTAAAGCGGTGGCCCTTGATCAATGGTGCCTTGATCTGTGGTTGTTTGATCGATGGTCATGAGAATTTACATTTATAAGGTTGGAGAGTCCTGCAGTCAGTTGAGACTGAAGAAGTCACTTGGATGAGTGATGAAACGTTTCTCCTACAGAAAACTTTATGTCCAGATGAACAGAATCAATTTTTGAAGTGACCTCAGATCTACATAATATAAAGGGCGGGTGGTGTTAAAGAATGATTGCGTAGTATATATGCAGAAATAACTCATGAAGTTAATATTTAAGTCCAACTCTTTGTGAGGGTGAATACAACTATTTAGTTGATTTGCTTTGAGTAACTATGACGATACAGTTAGGCCCATGAGTTCTGGGACAAAGGCACACTCTGTACACGAGTGATTTTGCATCAAATAATCAAAATGTGATTGTAGTGCAGACTTTCAGCTTTGATTTGAGGGTTTCATGAGAGAATTGCATTTACTGTTTAGGAATTACAGCCAATTTAAAACATACCCCTCCATTTTCAGAGGGTCAAAAGGAGTGGCATGATGGACAAGTAGTTTCATGGCCAGGTGAGGCCTGTTACCTCTTTATTTCATGAGAAATGAAGCTGACAAAAGAGCTGAAGACAAAAGATCTGAAGACGATTCCAAATGTTCAACTTGCATTTGATAGCTATTTACTGAAACTCTCAATATGAGGTCCAAAGAGATGTGGATACAAGTGAAGGAGGCCATTATCAGGCTGAAAAACCTAAATGAACCTCTCAGAGAGACAATAAAGACTTTAGGAGTGGCCAAATTAATCTGGAATATTCTAAAAGAAAAAGGGAATGTACTGGCCAGCTCAGCAACACCAAAAGACCTGGAAGAACACAGGAGAGAACTCAAGTGGATGATCACAGAATTCTTTCCTTGGTTAAGGAAAACTCCTTCACAACATCCAACCAAGTCAAGAACACTCTCGAGGAGGTAGGTGTGTCACTGTCAAAGTCTACAATCACGGGACGCCTTCATGAATATAAAAACAACAAGATGCAAACCTCTAGTTACATTAGGGGAAAGACAAATTAGACTTAATCAGAAAGCATCTAAAAGAGCCTGCTCAATTCTGGAAAAAAATTCTTTGGACAGATGAAACCAAGATGAACTTGTATGAAGAATGACAGGACCAACTCATGATCTGAAGCATACCACATCATCTGCCAAACATGGTGGTGTCATGGCATGGACATGTATGGCTGTCAATGAAACCAGGTCACTAGTGTTTTGTGATGATAGAAGTTCATCCATCCATCCACAAACTGCCAGTCTGTCACAGGGCTGATAGAACTAGCAGGTTGAATTCTGTGTAGTTTGAACATCTAAAATTGTGGCACTGTATATGAAAATGGCTGTGATTCCTAGACAATGAATGCAGTTCTTTTGTCAAACCCCTTGAATTAAAGCTGAAAGTCTTCAATCACATTTTGATTGATTTGGATCGACGGTGGTTGTGTGCAGAGGTGAAATTACTAAAAATGATGGAGCTAACTGTACATACCAGCATGTTCTGTAGCCACTGCCTTTCCGATCATTGTGTCTGTCATGTAATAAATCAAGAAATTGTGGGTCACCAAGACAGAAGCAGGTCTTGTCCTGGGGGCTTGGCAGTAACAGGTCAGTGTGTTCACAGTTGGCTTCCTTGTATGACCTAAAGTTGGACAATTTCCCTGTTTAACAAGATGTATATATTGTGTCACAGGTTTTTTCCCCTTAAACCATAATCTCGGCTTCAAGATGCAAACACACAGCTTATTAATGAAAGTCTGCAGCTTGATAGCTTTCCTTCATCAGTATTTCTTTTCCACTGTAGGAGCCCCAGGGGACTCCGCAGACCTAATCCTGTGCAGCAAATACATATGCATGGATTGGATTCTGCAAAAAGCAATAAAGTACTAAAGACAAAACAAGAACTCAATCACAGAAGTTGCAGGGCGAAGGGAAAGAATCAACATGGAGCAGGAAAAACAGTTTGTAATGAACAAAATCGACTAATCAAGTGAACGAGTCAATCAGCGGGTGAATGATGGCAGTTTGCTGCTTCCCAGAAGGCTTGTGTTTTACCTTAAGAAGGAAGAAACTAAGAGCTGAGTTGTAGAGGAAGACTATCTCCACTGTGTGCTGAGCCATGGCTGAAATACAAGCATTCAGAAGTGAACCATGAGCCGATATCCATTCATCCTTTCATTCATTTATTGTCTGTACAGCCTCCAGCAATGAAATAACTATTGACTGCTCAGGTCTCATGAAGTGATGCAGCTCTATAAGCTAGAGGTGCATGTAGAGGGGATTAGTTTAGCTTCTTACTGTGCTTTCAATATAATGGGCTTTTATTGCTTTATTGTGAGTTTTAAATGCATTTTTTCTGTAAATCTGGTCTCCAAAGTACATTTGAGAGCCTTACAGGACTATAAAGTTTGAAGAGAGGGAGAATTAAAGCCTCTGCTCTACTCTTCTTCCCTTTTCCATGTTGGCCCTCCTCCTTCCCTTCCCGCCATCTTTCCATCTTTTCATCTCAAACTCATAATTAATCTATAATGTATTTGCAAATGGGACTTGCCAGCCACAGTAATAATTCTATTAAAGCTGTTGCTTATGAAAAATGGGTTTAGTAGTGATATGGAAATCACAGTGACAAATGTTTCTTTTTGACATTTAATTTGACTCCTTAAATCCAACTGATTTAACTGTAACCCGATCCTAAGGCTAAAGCGCCACTGTTCATTAATTCTGTGACGCATCCTTCTACTGTTCATCTGTTTCTTTTTTCATCATGCCGTCTTTCCCTTGACTGCTTCACTAATTTCATTTCACTCTTTCATTTGTTTCCTTTAGTTTGATGTTTTTATTTTTGCTTTTATTTCTTTCAGCCTTTTGTTCATTTTTCTTTAATAAGATTAATTACCATTTCCCGCTCTTTCTCCATACTGTCACTTCTTATTTTGCTTTCTCTGTGTTCCCAAGTCACTGCCATTGGTCTTGGCTGTTCTTTTTCTTTCTGCAACACTTCCCTTGGTCTTTCTTCTTTGCCCCCTGCCTCCTTTCAAAATAAAAGCACTGACAGAAGCACAAGCTTGAGTTTATTGGCTTTGTCTCCATAGGCTTGCCATGTGTTGTAATTTTCAGCAAAAGCCAGGCTAGTTAGATTACATTCACACTGCAGGTAAGAGATTGCAAGCCAGGCAGGCCCCGTTGTCCAACATGAGTGTCTGACCGCTCAAATGCTCTTCTGAATAAACGGGCAAAAAAAATTCCCACAGACACAAACCAAATCTTGTAGAAAGCCTTCCCCAGAAGAGTGGCCACCTCCACATTACACCCAATACTTTAGTCTGTAAAATATACTTGCTTTTTGAAAATCAATCTCCCAAATCAGGGCACCACTCATTCTAACTGACAGAGTTTAAAAAGGTTTTTTCTCCAACAATTTTTGATCTCCAAAGAGTACACGGTTACTATTATTGCCAATTAGACCACAAGGGGTTGGAGTCCAGGCACAAGGTAAGAAACTGAAATTGCGTGACATTATCGGTGGACACGGCTTGTTACATCCGCCTAGTACCCATCCAGCAACTGCAGATAAGGCATCTGTACATGTTATCCGTAGCTGTTTGTGGAAAGAGTCACACTGATTCACAAAACGGTACAGGTAAAAGGGGCAGTGATACCAGGGTCACAAGCATGTAGAGGTCTCGCAGCCATTGAGCTCACTGTTGACCAAGTGGTTTCAGATAATCTGATTAACCTTTAAGTTCTCACTGGCGATCACCACAGCTCTGTGCTATAAGAATACGTATCAATGTTTAGCTTAGCTGGTCGATGGACTGATGAGTTGTTATTCCCAGGAGCGCTGGTCTGGTCTTAATTATAATGCACATACATGAGTGTTTGCGTGTGCCCCTCTGCCGTCTATATTTAAATGCCATCATTAGGTTTATATGGCATAATAATGCCTTAAGATGATTTAGGCCCAATTAAGAAATCGGGGTGGTATCCTGGATATGATTGCTTGTGGACCTCCTTGACTTCTCAGTGAATTTTAATTCTCTTTAGTTCGTGCAGTACAGCTAAGCCACGACAAGAAAATGTATCACTCTCTTTCTGTTATTCACACTAAACAATAACCTGTGAATTGTGATGGATCATGAGCTGGATGAGCTGCTACATCACAGAGTTATCAAGTCTCTGTTGTAACTAATGAAGCTGCCACATTACAATATGCATGCAACAAAATACAAACGCACATGATGAGGAGTCCCTTGGTCACTTACGAACCAACGGGTTTTAATCAGGTTTAAAATTTAAAGTAAGTTTGGTTCATTTTTATCATCGTAATACTAAAAGGTCAGATATGATTCATAATATTCCTGTGTAAACACAGCTGGAGTAAACAGCCAACAAGATGAAGAGCAGATCTGCACTGATTCATGTGATATAAAGTGAGGCGTCGCCATTAGAGAAAATTAATTCTAAATGACTGAACCGGCCTCAGGCTGGCCTCTCTTAATTTGCAGTCCCTTTTCTCTGTGTGCCTGTCTTTTGCACGGTTTCTTTACTTAGCGTGCCCGCCTCCCTTTTTCTTCCCTCACAATCCCTGCCTTGCACACTTTTGGTTTTATAGGAGTCATGAATCCTCTCTCTCTATGACCCCAAAATTAAGGTAAACCCCTTTTGGCCGACAGTGATCGGATTGAGAAACCTGGAGATAAGCAACACGGTAAATCACACACACACACAGTATAGTACACACACTCATTCCTACACACACATGAATGGGTCTACTTTTTAGCAAAACCAAGTCCAATCGGCCTATTGAACTGAGTGTATTGATTCTGTTCTCTGGCTTTCCTCTTCCTCCTCCTCCTCAGTCCTGGCCTCCACCATTCTGTTCTGTGCTGTTTTTCTAACCTCTCTACATCTTAACCAGTCTATACGCTCTCCCACCATGTCTCTCTCTGAGTGTAATTGATTCTCCTCTCTCCCTACATCCTCCTGTCACAGGAAGTGCCTGCCCATCGAGGCTCCTTTTGACCTCGATGGGAACTCAAGATTGGAGGGAAAACCTAATCCCAACAGCAGCTTAGCCCATACATCCAGCTGAGAGTCCAAGCAAAGTATGTATTACATCCAGTGTTGCAGACAGACCCACACTCATCTACCCGGAGAAATACTTAGAGAAATACTCCAATCAGATGGAACCACTCAGTGTCCCTGTTTAGCCCTCTAAAGTACCCCAATCTCTAACGCTAGGCCTAAAATATCAGAATGTTTCCCTTTTGACTTTTGAAAATTGTTCTCCCAAGATGAGGCTATAGGTGAATAAATAATTAACATCCTAACTGATACATATAAAAAGTTCTCTACATTTTATCGAAAAAAGGAAATTTTTGTTTTTCTCTGAGACAGAGCTTACAGTTCTGAGTTAGGTTTTACTACAAAGGGGAAGGTGTGATAACAAACAACATCAACTTTGTTGTCATTTTTGATGGTTATTTACAGAACAACCATGTGAAAAAGAAAGTTTGCACAGGAATCTGTGCAGTCCTGTACAAAACTGAGTTCCCCCTTACTGATTCCATTTGAAGTGAGATGGTCAGTAGCAACCAGGTGCTGCTAATCAATTGACCTTGATTAACCAATGATCAGCAAGCATAACCACCTCTATAAAATCTAAAATTGTGGCAGTTTGCTGGTCTAGATCAATAGCAGATTGTTAACACAATGCTGCAATCTTCCCAGGAGTAGACATCCCAGCAATTCAACAAGGGCCAGATGTGCAAAGCTCAGAGAAACTGTAAAAAACCCAATACCTAAATCTCAGACTCTACAGGCCACAAGTATGAACAAGTATGGCTTGTTTGGAAGGGCTGAAAGGAGAAAGCCACGTCTCTTTAAAAAGAACACCGCAGCACGGGTTAGGTTTGCAAACGTGCATCTGAACAAACCACAAGACATCTGAAACAGTGTACTTTGGACAGATGTATGTCATTAAATGTTGTCTTCTCTCTCCCATAGTCTGTCTCTCTTGGCTGACCCTCCCTGAGCCTAGTTCTGCTGGAAGTCTCTTCCTGTTAAAGGAGAGTTCTTCCTTCCCACAGTCGCCAACTGCCTTGCTCTTAGAGGATTGTCTGGTTGTTGGGGTTTTCTCTCTAATACTGTAAGGTCTTTACAGTGGTCCCATAATCCAGTGGTTTACACATTTGCCTTACAAGCGAAAGGTCCCTGGGTCAAGTCCAAGTCCCTCTCACCATGAAGGGTTGCGTCAGGAAGAGCATCTGGTGTAAAATTTTTGCCAAATTACCAATGCGGTTTAATCTGCCGTGGCGACCCCTTGAGAAGAATACAAGGGAGCAGTCGAAGGCACATTACTGTAGGGTCTTTATAGTGTAAAGTGCCTTGAGAAGAATTTTGTTGTGACCTGATGCTATATAACTAAAACTGAATTGAATGAACCCACTGTGGGGATGCTGGCTATGATGGACAGCATCAGGTTTGGTGAAAACCAAACAAAGCATATCAGCTCAAACACCTCATACTAACTGTCGAGCACGGTGGTGGAGGGATGATGATTTTGGCTTGATTTTCCACTCACAGTACCTGGGCACATTACAGCCACTGAGTCAAGCATGAACTCCTCTGTATAAAAATATTAAAAAGTTAAATGTAAGGCCATCTGTCTGACAGCTAAAGCTGGGCCAAAACTATTGGTGATGACCCCAAGCCTAGCTCTGAACCCTAACTCTGGATTGGAGAAAAGCAAGAAGGACTTCTTTGGGAAGAACGCAAACAGTTTTTTAGAATGATTACTTTCTCTGTCCCCTGCCAAGACTTTGGAGAACACTTAAAAACACATAAATAAAATTAGACAGTCTGATTGCACAAGGATAGGATCATCACCTTTAGATGATTTAGACCTCCCAGGCATAAAAGAGACCAGTGATTCATATTGAGGTTGAAAAAGAATCCAGAAGGAGGACCTAGAGTTCAGAATCTTCTAAGATTGAATACTTGTTATTCTGGTCTTGCTTTCTCAGCTAATTGCTGAGATCTAGGACAGTATTTTTTTGCTAAACGAAGAAAAAAAAGCACTCGGAGAAATATGGAGGTTTTAAACTAAGTGCTGTGTTGCTAAGTCTTACACTGAAGAACAAAACAAAGATGAATGGTGGAGGTTACACAGGCACACAATTTTCCAGTGCAATGTGCAAATATATATATTTTTTTATCTTTCACTTGTCACAAAGATTCACGTATTTTAGGTCTCATCAAAAGCAAAAGTAATAAAGGCCAAAACACATAAGCTTGTAATTGTAGTAATTATTCTTTAAATCCATAAATATTTTGGTTTAGTTTGGTTTAGAGGTGTCATGAAAACCATAAAAATTAAATACTAATATCAATTCCAATATTATTATAGTTGCATGACTGACATAATTGTTCTTTCTGTATATCTTTGGACATACACACATTTATAGACTCTCTTTTCATGTCTATCCACTCAGAATATAATTTTAATTAATTCCCCAAAAAAGACACATAAAGACAAATTTTAATAAGAGAAATATTTACTAAAATTTATTCTTGATACTGCTGTTGGGATTTTTTTAAACAGCTGAAATCATAAAGTAAAAATCTCCTGTCTTAACAGCCCTGATTTGGATCGAGGGACACCATTGGTTTTTCAGTGTTTTGGGACATTAAACTAACGTTATGTGACAAAGAAAATTTTCGCATGACTCTTTGCAGTGGGTTCTGGACTCAGCCATTGTCTTGTAGATTTGCTGGTGTTCTTAAAATCAGTCTCTGGTTGCCTGACCCAAGCTTTAGCCGTCAGACAGAAGGCCTCACGTTTGACTGTATAATACTTTGGTATGCAGAGGAGTTCATGCTAAACTCAGTGACTGCAAGATTCCCAGGTCCTGTGCTTGCAAAACAAGCCCAAATCAACACCCCTCCTCCACCGTGCTTGACAGTTCCTATGAGCTGTTTCTGCTGATATGCTGTGGTTGGGTTTCTCCAAATGTGGTGCTGTGCATTATGGCCAACATCTTGACTCTGGTTTCACTTTTCCAAAGGACATCGCTATAGATACAACTTTGCAAACCTAAGCTGTGCTGCCATGTTCTTTTTTAGAGAGATGGGGCTTTCTCTAAGCAAACTTTCCAGAAAAAAACATGTTGGTTTAGTTTTTATCTAAGTGTACTGTCAGATATTTTTATCATGCTAACAGGCCTGTAGAGTCTGAGATGTAGCATTCTGTTTTTTGCAGTTTCTCTGAGCATTCCATATTTGGACCTTGGGGTGAATTTGCTGGGACGTCCACTCCTGGGAAGATGTTGGCCTTGTGTCGGCACACACCTGAATGCTCCAGCCCAGCAAAGTTCTACAACCTTCTGCTCTGACAGAGGTGGTCACACCAGCTGATGATGAAGGTCTTTTGATTAGCCTTTTAATTCCTATAGAAGCAGTAAAGGATACCTAGCTTTTTGCAGAATTGCATAGAGTCCATCTGTTGTCTACCATTTTCCGGGGGTCCGGGTCGTGGAAGCAGCAGCTCGAGTAAAGAAGCCCAGACTCTCCTCTCCCCAGCCACCTCCTCCTCCAGCTCTTCAGGGGAGACATCAAGGCGTGCCTAGGCCAGCTGGGAGACATAGTCTCTCCAGCGTGTCCTGGATCTGCCTTAAACACCTCAAGTGGGAGGTGTTCAGGCTCCTTTCAGTGTGGATGAGCTCTACTCTGAGCTTCTCCCAGACGACTGAGTATCTCACCCTCTCTCTAAGGGTGAGTCCAACAACCCTGCAGAGAAAGCTCATTTCGGTTGCTTGTATTCATGATTTAATTCTTTCTGTTATTACCTAAAGTTTGTGGCCATAGTTGAGGGTAGCAATGTAGATAGACCGGTCAGTCGAAAGCTTTGCCTTTAAGGCTTTAAAGAAAATTCTTTAATAACATTTCTCTCCAGCATACCAGTATTTTTGCAAGTTCTGCAGGTCCACATTTTACCATTGGTGCCATCCATTATTTTGCATTGTTTTTAGTACATGAAAATCAAGCAAAGGTTGACCTGATGTTTATTATGAGCGATTGCCCGTACAGACATCAGTGTAACCCAGTGGCTGTATGGAATGGTAGGATAATATATTTTAAATTTGCCTAAAAAAAGTGGTTTGCTCATTCGCCTTTGAAGCAAAAGGTTTCTGATTCAATTCCAGGTGGGGACACAAGCCCCTCTCACCATGGAGGTTTGCGTCAGGAAGGGCATCAGGCGTAAAACCTCTGCCAAATTACTAAAGCGGATTTATGCACTGCGGTGACCCCTTGGTGGAGAATACAAGGGAGCAGCCGAAAGGTACATCACTTATGATTTGTATTACTTCGGTCCTGTAGTAAGAAAACTCAGTATTGTGGAAAAAAAAATCAACTAGTCTCTCTAGTTTATGAGTCAAAATCCTTTTTCTTTTGTTGTAATGAAACATATTTTCACACTGCAGACGCAGCCTGATATAACTTGTCTGACATCCTCTTACATCCAATACCAAAGCATTTGGGATCAAAGTGGTATCACTTCCAGTCCTGAAACAGATACAACCAGGTTCAACATCTCAGATACCCAATACTGTGGACTGATAGGGGAAAGTACAAGAACCTTGTCAGAGTAAAGCAGCATGTAAGAGCTAGAATGACTTTGAAACCAAATGAGTCCTATCACCCGCCACAACCCGTTAAGCTCCAAATAAAGCAGCAGTGTTATTTAATCACACCATGCATTTTTAACAACGTATCCAGTGAACCACTGAACTTTGACTGTCGAATACAGACATTCAAAGTAAAATCACAATATGATTTATTTATTTTTTTGGAGGATGCTGTCAGAATACAATCAGCTGACACACCTCAGGCAAGCAGAGAACTGAGACTGCAGAGGAACACAATCTGCCTGACTGCTTCAAACACCTCTGACATTCAAACCTTTACGGAGATGAGCTAAACACTTTTTATCAGTCTGGAAATCAGCTGCTGTAGTCAGTGTCATATGCACAACATCAGTGGCTGAAGATACCGAGAACAAAGAGCAGCTGATAGATCCCACTGCCAAATACAACTCTGTAATGCCCCTCTGACTACATGAGCAAGTGACTTACAGTGTACTGCAGTGGAAGTAAGAGACAGCATTACAACAACCTATGATCAAACTTACCACCAATACACTCCTAGGAAATGTAACACTGGGTTCTTTTCCACTGTAGGAAAAGAATCCGTTTCTTGTCCTCTCTCCCAAAGACAATGCCCTGCTTCATACTAGTATGCAATCTGTCTCAGGCAGAGCTTCCAGCACTAAATGTCATTGATTGGCCAAGTTTGTTTTTTTGGTCGTATTTTATGACTGACAATTGTGTGATGGAATTAAAAATAATAATTAAAAAAAGTCCAGCCTTTGTTGTCTAAGTTTGGACGAACAGTTCATCATTCAGTGGGTATTTGGTCCAGCTGCACTTTTGATAAATCAGCAGAGTAATTCCTCTAGCACTATGCCTTACATTCAGGACTTACAAACTTCTTGAAATGTTGTCCAGTGCAGAGCTCCACTTAAAAGTACACCATATGAACCAAAGGCCACACCGCTTAATTCTTAAATTCAGGTGTTTTATTCAGTCCCATTGCCACAGGTGGATAAAATCAAGCACCTAGCCATGAAGTCTGCCTTTAAACACATTCTGAAGAACTCACTGAGTTTGAGTGTGGTACTGTAATTGCATACTACATCAACAGGAAGGGCATCCAGTGTAAAACATCTGCCAAATTACCAGTGCAGATTAATCTGCTGTGGCAACCCCTTAGTGGAGAATACAAGGGAGCAGCCAAAAGGTACATTTACTGTAATAAGATACTACTTTTGCAACCAGTTAGTTAGGGGAATTTCTCCCCTCCTAGATATAACACAATTAACTGTAAGTGGTATTATTTCAAATAGGAAGCATTTAAGAACCAAAACAACTCAGCCATCAAGTGGCAGACCATGTAGAGAGACAGAGCTGGGTCATCGAGTGCTGAGATGCATAGTGCGTAAAAGTTGCCAAGGCTCTGCTGACTTAAAACTGCAAAGTAGCATTATAATCAGCACAAACACTGTGTATTGGGAGCTTCATGGCATGGGTTTCCATGCTGAGCCAAGCATAATGCCAAGCATACTCTGGAGTGGTGTAAAACTGCTGCTGGACTGGAGCAGTGGAAACTTGTTCTGTGTAGTGATGAACTGTGAAATCCATATTAACGCCTATAGTTTTAGAATGGAGTGTATAAAAGCTCCTGTAGGTGTAATGTGTAGGTGGCCCAATACTTTGCCCATATGGTCTATTATCAGTTTAAGTAATGTCACTTCTTAATCAATCTATTAGTAAATACTTTGCTGGGGATCCATGATGATTGCTAATCCAAAGTGAAGTTGTCGCTATTGGATATTGTTTTGCTTTGTTTACAAGAACTCCATATTAAGCATCACTGACCCTCTGGATTTGACGGACACACCAGCGAGTTCACATCACGTGACCAAACTCTTACCTTTATATGTGGGAGCTGCAGCCTTCACCTGCCCATTGGTTATGCGATTTGGACGCAGTGGACGAGAGTTGTCCAAATCACATGACCAACGGGTGGGTGGGGGCTGCTTCCCCCGTGTATAAAGGCAAGAGTTCAGTCGCATGATGTGAATTCACCGGCGCGTCCATTGACTCCGTACATCTTGCTAGAAGACAGCTAGCTAGCTTAATGTAAGCAATGCACATTTTAAAATGCTCAAATCTAGTTTGTTTACAAGAGCTACATTTATTAAGTGACATCAGGACACGTTGATGTAAATTACTAAACAACTAGTCACAAACTCACACCTGACAAATTATAACAATATAATGCTGGTTGTTGGCACATGAATATTAGAATTTATTTGGAGTCAAAGTAGCTATGGGGATTTTATTGGCTTTCATCTTTTAACTATCTTAAGCAGCTAGTTGCTAAATTTAGCTGGACAGTTGGTGTACTGTTAGCTTGTGAGCATTTTCAAATATTTCAAAGGATCTATTTCATAGTTAATATCAAAGTTTACACCCCTTCACCAAAATCAATTAGCTTAAAGCGGCTCGTGACTTCTTTCACATCACATATGAACAACTGTTCCATCGTCAGTTCTCCCGTTTACTCGGCGACGTCAAAAATCAGACGGTTTGAGATCATCCGTAGCCACTGAAGCACTAAACGAGACAGCTGTTAACGTGGCTCCACATAAAACACTGCAAATCAATAATCCAATCAAGTGCAATCATGGCAGCATTAATATTTAATCAGGCTCTGTAATTACATGTGAACAAGGTAATTACATTTTGATAACATGTAACCACCTCTGTGGGGTGTGCCTTGCATTCAGAGCGTGTCTCTCTGCTGCTTAGCTAACTGCTGCGTTACTGCGGAGCACTCTGCTCGCTGCAGCTCCCTCTCTAAATTACAGAAGCAGGCTTGAGTTGCGTTAACATCGCATATATCAGTGTGCGTTTGAGATGCTAAGACCGAGCAGTGTTCATGCTGTCATTTCAATCATGTACAGGAATGCCACGTTACTTGCCGGGAGAAGTCCTGTCTGAGCGGTCTGTAGACAAGGCTGATCATATCACACAAGTGAGACACATTCCCCTCATACCCACTCCAGATGGCAGTCATTAGAAAGGGGTCAGCCAGGTCCTTCCACTGAATAGAACCCTATGTAAGGTTGATAAAGTTAACCTAGTCTTCCTCTAACATTAACAGAGGGTTGCATTTGAATTCCCTGACATTCACAGATCACCGGGTTACATGTGAACATAGTCACTGAATAAAACCCCTTGATTTAAGACAGGGCAACATTTTAGGGGCTTGCATGGAAGCTTTTTTGGAGACTGGCTGAAAGCGCACCTTTTTGATCTGGTCTGATGAAACCTGACTGATAAGTGAAATTGTCCTTTATGAAGCCAGATCTGAAACATCTTCATTTTTGATGTATGTAAAAAATACTGTTTTAGTTCATGAGACTAATGTCTCATCCACTGCCCGTTGTTTCAAATGAAAATACGTCACCGAAAACCTTTAATATTTAACTCGATAACAGGATTAGACCCAAAAATGACTTAAAGCTTGCAGGGATTTTGTTTGTTGGACTAATAAAAATAGTGTATTCACATAGTAATTCAACAAATATGTGCCCCGACAGATGGTAGAAAATGTTTTTTAAAGTATTTAAAAAAAATTAATTCAAATTAGGTTATAAAGTGGTAAGGTTTTACATTTGTAACTTGTCAAGTCCAGCATCAGTTAT
>VUQH01069525.1:0-12747 GCA_015106775.1 Etroplus canarensis
CCTCCTTGGTCTTCGGCCAACAGTAGCATAGTTTCCACCGGCACCCTGTTGGCTAAGGGCACCGGAGGCGGTCGTTGTTAACCCGGGCTACAACCGATCCGGTATGGAATTCGTGTTATGATTCCGCATATTTGATTTGGCAAAGATTTTACGCCGGATGCCCTTCCTGACGCAACTCTCACCATTTACCCGGGCTTGGGACCGGCACTAGGACTACACTGGCTTGTGGGCTCCTGTGGCTGGTTTACTCATGCTTCTACCAAATAAAGCAATGAAATTCTTGATTACCTTACCAACCAAAGGTTTTTCTGAGGGATGTATTTGTTGCTATGGAGCAAAATGAACATAATGGATACCTGAACAGTTGGTTTAGGCTACTATATTTACTGTATGACTTTTAAGTAAAATAGTAACAGTATTTCAGTGATACTCAGAAACTTAGAGGAGGTACATCCTTCAGAGGCAAAACAGACCTGCCCACTAGCACTTTCTTAGTCTGACAATTAAGATTAGGAATAATACTCAACATTAGTCAGCATCTTAGTAGCAGCTGCTGTGGGACATACATGATGGTGCTAATGATTAATGCTAATTTAAAATCCTCCAATACTTGAGTAACAGATTGGGATTGGTGTTTATGGCATTATTAGTTGCTGTGTTATTGTTTTCTTTTTATTCAATGCCTTCTTTTCATTATTTTTGGTGCTGCTGTTTTAATACCTGAACAACCTTTTCCCCACAAATTGGTTATGAGTGTAAAATTAAGTTTTTTAAAGAGACTTTTTGCAGTTATAATTCACTATATGGACTAAAGTACTGGGTCACACCTCTCAATCATCAAATTCAGATGCTTCATTCAGTCCCATTGCCACAGGTGCGTAAAATCAAGCGCCTAGCCATGCTGTTGGGCATTATAAACATTTGGGAAAGAATGGGTCATTCTAAAGCGCTCACTGAATTCCATTGGGGTTCTGTAATAAAACCCCAATTGCAAAAAGGATTGGAGACGGCCTAAAATATAATTAAGAACACAATGCAATAATTTGCAAATCTCATAAACCCATATTTTATTCACAAACGAACAGATCAAATGTTGAAAGTGAGACATTTTACTATTTCATGAAAAATGCTAGCTCATATTGAATTTGATGGCAGCAATATGCTGCAAAAAAGTTGCATTGTGCCAACTATACAGTTTGATGGAGGAGGGATAATGCTATGGGGTTGTTTTTCTGTTGTTGGCCTGGACCCCTTAGTTCCAATGAAAGGAAATCTTATTGCTTCAGCTTACCAAGACATTTTGGACAATTCTATGCTTCCAGCTTTGTGGGAACGGTTTGGGGAAGGCCCCTTTCTGTTCCAGCATGACTGTGCCACAGTGCACAAAACAAGGTCCATAAAGGGGTAGTTGGATGAGTTTGGTGTGAAAGAACTTGACTGGCTTGCACAGAGCCCTGACCTATGGGATGAACTAGAACAGAAATTGTGAGTCAGGCGCTCTCATCCAGCATCAGTGTCTGTCCTCTCAAATGCTCTTATGGATGCAAAAATTCCCACAGACACACTCACTTGTAGAAAGCTTTCCCAGAAAAGTGTAAGTTGTTATAACTACAGAGGGGGGACTAACTCCATATTAATGCCTATGGATTTCACATGGGTTGTCATGAAAACTCCTGTAGTTGTAGTATGTAGGTGCTCCAATACTTTTGTCCATATCAAGTAGTTTGTCATTGTGAACAATAACAAAATATTATGCAGCCATGTCCAGATGCATTCACTGTTGCAATTTAATTCTTCTCACTACTGACACAAATATTGGTGAACTTAATTAATTCAGTGATGGCTTAAAGGAGAATGAAAACATGTTGATTTTACTATGATTTGGTTTGGATTGTCAGATGACTATATGCTTTCACTGTGCCTTATATTTTTTTTAATAAATGGCAAATGTGTATTTTACTACAATTCCAATTTATTTTGTTTCGTGGTGTATCTGTAGCCTTAACATCAATGTAACAATTCATTTAGGTAGTGAGTGTTTATCAGCTAATTTGAAGTACTTGATAATGCAGCTAGATTAGTTTGAAGGGATCAATTTCAGCAAAACGACTTTTTGTTTTATGAAAACTCCCCTGTCTTGGACAGATGAAGTCCCTCCCGCCCCACCTGACATTACATTTTTTCCTTACTACCCTGTCTGAATGATAGAAGATGCTGCTACTCCATCAAATTTAAGAGAGCCTAAAAACACTGCACTGCAGTTTAAGTTTTAATTAATAGAATGGAATGTTTGGTTCGTCACATAAAACACAACAAGAATATAGGTTATAACATTAAAAGTGCATTTAAAAAAACCAAAAAAGCCTGCAATTATTTTATGAAGTGGCTTGAAGGTGGTGGAGAGGACCCAGATACAGAATGCAGAGGCATATAGAGTCATGAAAAAAGAAGGGGGGAAGAGAGACATAGGGCGCTTAACAGACATCTTTCCACAGAATAAATGAGAAAGACAGTATTATAAATACACAGAGGTGTAACACAGGAAAACACAAGAAGAGAGACAGAAACACTGGGGACAATAACAGTATAATAAACAAAATAATACCTCCAGAACTAAAACTCAGCATCACGTCACAAAGAAACCTGAGGCTATGATTAATTCTGTGATTAATTGCAAAGTTTTTAAGAAATTGTGAACTGAATAGAAATACAAATCTAAACTTTATTTTGATATAGCAGTGTTTTATAACATATGGAAATACTGTAAAAATAATAGTAATAATCATCAGCCATGTATATGAGTGTAAAATTATTTTTACATTTGGACTAAATTCTTTGGAGAATCCCAGCAGCAACATACCAGCTGGGGCAGTTTTTCAGTTCCTGGAATCTAATTAAGTCCCCCTGTCTGCTGGCCTTGCCCACACCACTTAAACCAATTATACTGTCAGCTCATCAAACCGTATCTAATATCTGAAATCAGGCATTTGTTATGCTGAACAGAAAGGGAGCACTCACAAATAACTGCAGTACTAGGGTATACAGAGTTGTTCAACTATTTACTAAATTTTAAATGTACTGTTATCAAGGGTTTTGATTAGAAAGCTACTTTTGTTGTTTTGATTATATGGAAATCATAGATAGCCTCTAGTGATTGCACTCAGCTTTTGTGACCAGAGTTTTTTTTTTGTACAGTCGCTGATTAAAGATTGCATGCTGGGTTTGTAGCTACAAAGATTAGCATTTGACTCCAGAGAAATATGATTGAAGTGCAGACTCCCAGCTTTAATTCAAGATGTTTAACAAAAGAACTGCATTAACTGTTTATGGAATTACAGTATTTTTAATGCATGGTCCCCATTTTTAGAGGCTGGAAAGTAACTTAACAAACTAACATAATTTCAAAGATAAGGATTGTTGTTAATACCTGGATTAAAATTCTTTGCAGCTGATCGCTGCTCAAAGTCTAGAACTCATGGACACCACAAAATGCTGTTTCCTCCCTTGAGATGCTCTGCCAGGCCTTTACTACAGCTGCCGTCTTTTGCTGCTTGTTTGTGGGTCTCTCTGCCTTCAGTTACGTCTTCAGGTACTGAAAAGCTGCTCTGTTGGGTTGAGATCAGGTGACTGACTTGGGCATTGAAGCGTATCCCATTTCTTTGCTTTGAGAAACTCTTGCGTTTCTTTTGCAGTATGCTTTGAGTCATTATCTGCACTGTCAGTGCAGTTTTGCAGCATTTGGCTGAATCTGAACAGGGAGTATGGCCTGTGCCCTTCAGAATTCATCCTGCTACTTCTATCAGCAGTCACATCATCAATAAACATTGGTGGCCCGGTTCCACTGCCGCCATACATGTCCATGCCATAACATTGCTTCCACCATTTTGGTGTGGTATGCTTCACATCATGAGTTGTTCCTTTCATTCTCCATACTTTTTTCTTCCCATTGTTCTGCCCTCTCCCCCTAGAACTAGGATGGCTTTTTAAAAAAATGTTTTATGGTCAAGTCTAATCTGGCCTTCCTGCTCTTTAGTGTAAAAAGTGGGTTGCACCATGCTATAAATCTTTTCAGCCTGATGAAGGTCTCCTTCACTTGCACTGACATCTCATTAGACTTCATACTGAGAGTTTCAGGAAACAGCCACCGCTTAGTTTGTCATGGAATAATAAGGGAACAGACCTCACCTGGCCTTGAAATTGCTTTTCAGCTGTGAGCCTCTGAGAATGGGGAAAGATGCATAAAAATGGCTGTAATTCCTAAACATTTTAAGCAATTATTTTTGTCAAACCCCTGGAATTAAAGCTAAAAGTCTGCACTTCAATCACATTTTGGGTCTTTGATTGATTTGTAGTGGAAAGAAGCCATAGAATCCAAATACTAACTAGCAAGCTTGCTAGATGCTTTTCATCGCATGGTTTTAAACACAGAAAAGGGAGAACAATGTCGCTTTGCTGCCATTCCACTGTAAAAGGAATTCTCACATTAGCTTATAGGCAGACATCCAAATTCAAGTGTGCCCGCAGAAAAAAATATAAAATATCTTTTGTTAGCCCTCCCATTAGCAATAATTGGAGAGTGTGTGGTGGGAAAAAAAATAGAAAAAAATGTCATGGAAACTTCCATTCTCCCTCCTCATCACATTCCTACGCAAAAAGTGTCTTTTCAGATCTCAAGAACCCCAGAGAAGTCCTGGCTCTTGGGACACAGGCTGGGTCCTGCTACCATGATATACTAACTGGAGGAAGGCAGTGGGCTGTTTCCACTTAGTTGTCCTGTGAGTCTGTGGAAATTATTTACTCAGGTGCCCTGTGGTCAAGTGTGGTCATGGACAGAGCAACAGCAGACAGAGGACAAATGGTGAGGAGAGAGAAGATGCCTAAAGTACAATGCCTGCTGCTGTGGACGTCATTAGTACATTTTATTTGATAGAGAGAGTACGTCTCTATGTCTTGACTAAATCTGCTGCTGTTTCATTGTGACCAGTGTGGCAAGATTGAAATCTTTATACATGACCTGATTTGGAAAGACAGTAGTAGAACTTGGAGCTCACCCTAAAAAGACAACAGAGAGCTGTAAATCCAGCTAAAGTTTCCATTTTGGTGGCAGAGGCCTGACTCAGCGCTGGTGGAGCATGTGATGTTTCCTCTGGCTCTTCCTAATGTGCTTCATACTGGCAAAAACTGAGTTTGTAGAGCTTGAACTTAAGGAGTACCCACCCAAATCCCACAGCCAGACCAGAAGGGAAATATTAATGAGGTTGTATATCTGAGGACATGATGACATGATTATGGGTGACCGGACTGCAGTGTGTAAATCAAAAGTAATACTAAAATTAGTTGATAGAAGGGATGACAGAAAATGAATCAACAATGACTAAATATGAACCTGTCTATGATGGAGTCGCCTCTTAACACGTGACTCAATGAGCCACCGCATGTCAACGAGTCTTCTGTGTCTCCAAGAGAAGCAGCAATATATGTGGCCCAGAGAGGCCATTAAACACATCTGGAATGGAGCAAGATGCAGGCTTTGCTCAGGAGGACTTCACAATTTATGACAGGAAGGACAAAAAAGAGAAAGACAGAGCATTTATGACTGTAGCTTCATGTAACCGTGTGCATGCGAATAACTATAAGTGCACCACAAGCAAACCCCACCCTGTTTTATCCTGCTTTCAGCAGCACTGCAACACCCAAGGGTGATTTCCTTGGCACTAAGCAGTGGGTGAGGTAATAGCGATGGGCTCTCTCCAAGCATCAGCCTTATGGATGCTGATGAGCAAATAGGCGTGACAGCTGATCTTCTTCCCAGTTTCAATGATATGAGACATTTAGTGGCCAAATCCACTGCCAGAGATACTGTGGATAAACACTTCCTTCCTTTCTCTATGACTGATATCATATCAAATAAAGAAAAACGACTTTGAATTTGGACTCTCTTTTTCCCAGTGCAGACATTTGTCCAGACTGTTTCCCCTTCCTGCTCTGTCATCCTTTGCACATCTGGGCTATCACAAGCAAGTAAGAATATTTGGAAGTCAAATGATTTTCAGTACAATGTTTACATTAGTTTCTGGGTTGATGCCTGTGTTGATGAACCTGTGATTAGCAGTCCCTGGGGGAGACTTAGATGTCTTACTGACCAGTTTAAATGCAGAAAACCTCCGCTTCAAGTGGTTTTCAAACTTTTTGTGCCCAAGGCACACTGAAGGACAAGCCAAGATTTCAAGGTCACTTCTATATCTGCACACGACAGCCTTTATGTCATCTGATGATTGATTTTGATTGAATTTCAACCAAAGTCACTTTTGACAGCCTATTTGAAGCATCTGGACCTACTGTAACACTTGCAATTTTGTTGCTAGAGTATTGCCACTCTATTAGCATATGCTTCAACTCAGCACTTTGTCACAATACAGCAAACTGCCTTACTGCCTCAGTTTTAGATTGAGCCAGAAATGGTCTTGATCCACACAGGAAAGTGGACCTCACCCCCTTATTAATCTATGTGCTGTCTATCAGGATCTTTGATATGTCCCACCATTAGGCAACTGTGGAATTGACAAGGGTTTCCTTATACAATTTTTTTTTCTTTTAGGGGAAATGCGATAATAATGTATGATTTTTACAAAATTTGGAAACTATTGTCCATCTCTGTTAAAACAGTGACACTTTCCTGCGTGCCTGTTTTTTGTGCCCTGCCTTTGATGGTTTTAAAAGCACAGTGACACAAAAGCAGGACCCAGAGTGAGGAGGTCTGGTTCATAATTTTCCACAGAACAGTTTTTTTTAACATGTCATTAAAGCCTCAGAGGCTGCCCTGACCTTTTCTTTGTTCTAGGGGATGGAAGAGATCAGCTTGATGTCAGTGGCTTGGCAAAGCAAAATCAATTTACAATTCAGATGGAAGTGAAGGAAAGCTGTTACTCTGTGCTGTAATTACAGGATCTGCTTTGTCAGGCAGTGCACTGTGGTGAACTTGACCTGCTCCTTGTCTTCAAATATGAGTCTTCCCCTGCATGCTGGAATTCTCCATATAAAATCTTAAAACACATCTGGACTCTGCGATTAATCCAAATAACAGCCATCCATTTACATTACAGAGCAGCACTGGCGGAAAGGAGTGCTGTGGCTGCAGGTGTGAGTTTTTGAAAGTTACTACTCCACTGGGGCTTGTTACACTAAGATTTGATTCTCTCACGGAAACACACGATCAAACCTGACGCCATTCTTCAGTCTGACTGGCCTCTAACCTGAACACCCACACCCTGAACAGGGACAGAAGTGGAGAGAATGAGAGAGAGAGAGCGAGTGAAAGATAAAATCCAACAAAGAAACAAAGAAAAAAGAGAGAAAGAAAGAAAGAAAGAAAGAAGAAAAATGAAGAGAAAAGACAAATACATATAGAGAAAGACAGAAAGGAAAAGATGAATAAGAAGAAGAAAACCACAAGGAAAGAAGAAGTAGAAATGAATTAAAGAAAGAATTAGAAAGAAACAGAAAAAATACAGAAAAAAGACAGAGCAAAATGAAGACAGGAAGAAAGAAAGCAAAATAAAGAGAAAAAGCAAGGAAGGAAATGAAAGAAAGAAAGCACAAGAGAGAATGAAAGAAAAAAAGAAGAAGAGAACAAAAATGAAAAAAGATAAAGAATGTTTGAAAGAAAGCAAAAGAAAGAATAAAAGAAAAATACAGAATGGAAGAATGAAAGAAAGAAGAGTGAAAAAGAAAGAAGGAAAGAAACAGCAGAAATAAATGAGAATGAAATAAAGAAGAAAATTAAAGAAAGACAGAAATAAAAGAAAAGGAAAAGAGAGAAGAGGAGCGATATGAAGAAAGGAAGAAAGAAAAAGAAATAAAGGGAAAAGCAAGCAAGAAAGAAAAAGAAATAAAGAAAGAACAAAGAAGGAAAATAGCACGAGACAGAGTGAAAGAAAGAACAAGAACAGAATAAAGAATAAAATGAAAGAAATCAATGTAAAGAAAGGAAGATCTAGTTATTCTGAGAGCTGCACTAACATGTATGGAAAAGTTTCTTGTGACTTTGATTGGACATCTAAGATTCTTTACTTTTACTGACTAGCTTTTCTTTGTCTTTCATCTTTCTTTCATATACAGATAACTCTGGAGGTGATTACAGGTGACTCTGTTACTGGGATGAAACAGACAGAAATGAAAACTATAAGAGAAAAGAGGCTGTTTTAATTCAGATTGAACAGATCAAATTGAAAACTATAAAAAATAAATTACTTTATTAACACAAAAAGGTGTTTGGTCTGGATCTGACTTTTCCACCTCATCTAGGGTGTCTAGATCCAAACAATTAATCCTGAACAAATACGGAGCAAAGTTTGCACGGGGCAATTGTGGCAATCGTGTTAATAATATTGAGAGGTAGTCTGCAATACTGATATTTAAAAAATAACCATGCACAAAATATGCAAGTGAAAGGTTTGGCATCTATCATGTGAAGAACAAATATAACATATTTTGTGAATTCAGTTTCCCATGTTTCTTATAAACATAAAAGGTAAAGTTTGCTCTTGCTTTGTAGCATGTGCATTCCCTTTTTCTATCCCAATAACTGTTAGACTGTTCACTTTTATTTTAGCTGCTGTTTTGTCTGATATCATTTTTGGGTTTCTGCAAGGATGATCCATAGACCAGCACATCTCTTTGTGAGCAACACATTTCTTTTGGGACATGTTGTCAGGTTTCAAGAGCAGACAGAACTCAGGCATAAAAGTCACAAAGGTTTATTGATGGCAAGAATCAGGAAACAGGCAGGCAGGCAAGAACTGGACTTTTCCAGAATGCGAATCCAAGAGAGGTCGAGAGTGGGTCAGGCAAGTTACAAAGTCCAGGGTGGGAGCAGAGGTCCTGGGAGGAGAAACACAGAGGCAGACTAAACTGAGTCCCATTAGCAGATTACAGACTTCGGGCTTGGCTTACTACAGTAACTGTGGCTATACTCTGGCGGCGTCTTCTGGCGTCAGCAGGGCTCATATGCCACAAGCCAGCAACCAGCCACAGGTGTGTCAACTCCGCCCAGACCTGGAACCAAGCACACAGATTAATTGCCCCAAACCCCAAAGACATAGAGACAGAGAGAAGAGAGAGAAATATAGAGATTGCAGGCCTAGAGGGCAGGGGACCATGACACGTGTTTGCTTTTCTAAAGCAGAGCTAACCAAAATGTGGGACATTATCTCAATATGTGGGATGGCAGGGACAAGTGATAACGTGAGACATAAAGTGGGACAACTGGTCACCCTAACCCATCATTTACAGCAGGGGTTCTCAGAGCCTTCAAAGACTGAGGGCTGCAAAGGAAAATGCACACGTCACAAATGATTAGTTAGTGTTTGCACTGTGTCTGTTCAGAGGATAGTCATAATTTGACCCTTTGGTGGCTGTTATATTACATGATACTAACTGTATTTGTCAAACTTAGTTCTTTCTAATACCTTGAATGGAAGGTTTAACTGAAGAGAAGAGGCTCCCTTCAGAATCAGAATACTTCATTAATCCCAGGGGCGACGCTGCTTGCATTAAAGACACTCTGTTAAGCATATATAACTATAAATATGAAGATAGAAAAACAAGTAAGAGGATAAAATATATAAAAACCCACTGGACTCAGCCTTAGCAATCTTTCCTTTGCAAACTTGAGGGCCACGTAAAATATTATTAATAGCCACAATTGGCCCACAAGCCACACTTTAAGAAACCCAGAATTAAAGAAATACTGTACAGCTAGTAATAAGGCTTGTACCAGCTGTATTGAATTCCAACACTAGATGGCAGCTCAACACTATACTTCACAGACATTGACCTGTACAATGTGGAAGAAGTATCCAGATGCCATTGCTAAAGCAAAACTACTACTACTGTTGTTACTAATACCACGACTAATAATAATAATATCACAGTAATTTTGTAAGTTAAAGTTTTCCAGTGAGCCATAAATAAAAATACTTGTAATGACTTTAATGAATTTCAAAGCCTCCAATAAAATACAAGGTTTTGAAATTACATATGTAAACATATGAGTGTTATAGTGTTTTAGATGGTTTAGTTGCAGCTGTATATAGTGCTTTAGATTTAACCTCCTAATATTTGAATCTCACAATCAGATTCAGTGAATGAGAAGTAGAGCATTTGCCTCTGAATGGTTGTCGATAGAATAAAGTCATTAAAGTGATACGGCTCTTGTGTATGGGGCTTACCTTCTTTCCACCACATTAAATGCAATGCTGACAAACAATGCATTGCCCTCTCACTTATTGGGCACCACTCAGTTAACATGAGCTTCCTAATTGCACCAGTGGGACAAACACGTTCCAGCTCATCTCCTCTGATATATACATGCTTGTCTGCCCCAGGGCCTCCGAATTAACATAAGCCTGTGTGATGTCTGGCACCCCCCCATATTCCCTACTTTCCCCATAGTC
Source organism: Etroplus canarensis (assembly GCA_015106775.1). Taxonomy (NCBI): domain Eukaryota; kingdom Metazoa; phylum Chordata; class Actinopteri; order Cichliformes; family Cichlidae; genus Etroplus; species Etroplus canarensis. Next base: position 10,455 of record VUQH01069525.1, read on the forward strand.
AACGATAGAGGGTGAGCAGAAAGATAAATCAGGCCAAAGATGCAAAACTAGAGGAGATAAAGAGAATAGTAAAAAGGCTGCAGTAGCTCCTGTTGACCAAAACAAAGGTAAGATCACTGTATGCCTCTGATCGTCAGTGGTCTGTGACAAAGGTGATTTACAGGAGCAGAAAAAGCAATAGGAAATGCACTATTATAAGCAATTTGGTTAGAAATGGTTGAAGGCGGCTCTTTCTAACAGTAAAGATAACTGCAGACAATAAGAATTCAGTTCATTATTTTATATTGCTTTTATAGCTTTGAATTTTAAGAACAGGTGCATACAAAGCAAGAGAACATGGAGGAAAAACACAGTTTATTTGTTTAGTTAGAATCCTCTCTTTCTACCCATCTGCTCCCAACTTTTGCTTGTCCTGATTTTAAGTCGTAAATCATATTTTCGGACAGTATGTATTTTGAAATGCTTCTATTTGCGCCCTTCTGTGTCTGAACCTGAAAATTCTGCCTTGTTTAGTTTATGTTGTGTGCTTTATTTTTGTGCCCTTGCTTCTGATAGATTATCTGAAGCACACATGGCAGTATTTCAATAGCTGACAAAAAATCAATGAATGACAAAAATTCATAAACAAATAGGCTGAAGCCCCACTGGTGTGAAAATTATTCAGATTTTAACAGTCTCACTGCCACTCTTAACATCCTTGAAAAGCTTTTCCCTTTAACAAAGACTTGCCCCATCATGTTTCTGTGTAAACAAATATGTGCTGCCAATCAGGGAAAAATGCCATGCAACAATAAATAGCAACAGGACAATAGCACAAAAATGCAATTTAAAAGATAGGTGTGATTTTTTTGTCTCCACTTAACATTTCTATTAAAAGCCATGCCATGGACAGAAACCTTCTTTATGAATACACTGTTTTCAAAGCTGCATTCACTCATCATTCTTTGCAGTATTTCTGCATAGCTCAGGGAGCAAATGTGACACATTAAAAATTATTTTATGGCTTATATTAAGTAGCTTGACTATTGCTATTACAGCTTACATGTGGTGAAATGTCTAGAAGTAGGCTGGTATACCTTGGCCTTAAATCTGAACCTGTGACCTTGAGCTTTGACCCCACAATCTTGTAAACGTTAACAGATGTTCCACCCATCACAGGTATTAACCACAAAAAGTTTGATGAAAGTCCAACAAACAAGTAAGCTCCCGTAGTGGTAGATTTTGTAACGGACAGATGAACGGATGCACAGACCTAAAAAATGTTCTCAATTTATCTACCCATCATGGAGTATTAAAAGGATCCAGCAGTCCAGTCAGCTCCTGTAGTGGCTACAACATTTTCACTGATGAGCCCATGTAGCTCTGAACTATGACCCCACGACTTCAAAAATACCTTCACTTTTTTTTACCCATCATAGCAAATAAAGTATAGAAAATCTGGCTAGGATCCAGCAGCATGTAAGTACCCACGATGGTAACAAGAACTTCCTTAATGATGCTGTGTGACCTTGACTTTTGAACCCCACAATCTCATGAATGCTATCACGTTATCTACCATCATAGGTATCAAACACACACAGTTTTGAATTGATCCAGCTGTCCAGTCAGCTCTTGTTGTGGTAAATTTTTTAAGAGGCAGATGCACAGACCTAAAAAATGTTCTCAATTTATCTACCCATCATGGAGTATTGAAAGGATCCCGCAGTCCAGTCAGCTCCTGTAGTGGCTACAACATTTTCACTGATGACCCCAATGTAGCTTTGAACTATGACCCCATGACTTCAAAAATACCTTCACTTTTTTTTAACCGGTCATAGCAAATAAAGTATAGAAAATCTGGCTAGGATCCAGCAGCATGTAAGTACCCACGATGGTAACAAGAACTTCCTTAATGATGCTGTGTGACCTTGGCCTTTGACCCCCACAATCTCATAAATGCTATCAGATTGTCTACCATCATAGGTATCGAACACACACAGTTTGGAATTAATCCAGCTATCCAGTCAGCTCCTGTTGTGGTAAATTTTGTAAGAGGCAGATGCACAGACCTAAAAAAATGTTCTTAATTCATCTACCCATCATGGAGTATTACCATACAAGCACTCACAGAGATCCAGCTGTCCAGTCAGCTCCTGTAGTGGCTACAATATTTTCAATGATGACCCCAATGTCCTCCTTCACTACAGCTATCAACCTTCTCTGTGGTCTTCCTCATCTCCTCCTGCCTGGCAGCTCCATCTTCAACATCCTTTGTCCAATATGTCCACTATCCCTCCTCTGAACATGTCCAAAC
>VUQH01069528.1:4351-15845 GCA_015106775.1 Etroplus canarensis
CTTTCTTTAAGCAAGCAAGTAACTAAAAACTGTATGTGCATGTTTCACACACTTTCAATATTGAGCTGTGGGGCCCAATCAGGATGGCCCCTTGCTGACAGCATCCATTGAAATGTACCATGACCATAGAAGATCTAAGACAAGGTGACGTTAATGTACCTTGTCTTAGGTCTTTTCAATTAACAGCTAATTGTTTTGTAAAATAAAATGAAACAAGTGAATGATTGAATAATAGTAAGATCGTTTGAAAGTTTTGAGACATAACCAGCCAAAGGATTTTATAAACATTTAGCCATGAAAGTCAAAAACTGCTTCTTTTAGTCCATAACAGTTAAAAACAAAACAAAAAACAAAATTATAACTTGGCTAATGATAAGCGTTGCCATGACAGTTTGAGGTACATCTTGAACATTGCCTCAATATGATTGTAAGACATTCTAGACGGTGACAGTTTGTGTTCAAGAATTCTACTTGCTTTTTACCAGTTAGAATGAATGAAATAAAACATTTTCAACAGGAAGAATGAGAAGAAAGGAAATTCACATTTTTGGGCCCATTTCTCATCCTGCTGAACTAAATGACTTCATGCTTAAACAGTAGCATCCCTGGGTTTATAATTGGGAACAGAGTGTGATTACTTAATACTCCAATGCATTATGTTTACCCTGCAATAAATTAGACAAAATTTTGATGCACATAAACATAAATAGCTTGAAAGAGTTTTTTGTTCTTAAAAAAACAGAACAGGCTCTGGCAATAATAGTCTGTTTACATGGCTGTCCCTTCACAAGCTAAATGGTGGGAGAGTAAAGCATTAGATGGTAGAAATTAGTAAAGGTGTTTTAATTAATGAAGTTTATTGTTGCACATAAAGCCATCCATTCGTCCATCTATCATCAACCGCTTTTCTAGGGATCCAGGTCACAGAGGCAGCAGTTCAAACTGAGAAGCCCAGACTTTCCTCTCCCCAGCCACCTCCTCCAGCTCCTCAGGGGTGATGCCAAGGTGTTCCTAGGCCAGCTGGGAGACATAGTCTCTCCAGCATGTCCTGCATCCTCCCGAAGGAGTGTACCCAATACACCTCAAGTGGGAGGTGCCCAGGAGGCATCCTGATCAGATGCCCAAAACACCTCAACTGGCTCCTTTCGATGTGGAGGAGCAGCAGCTCTACTCTGAGCCTCTCCCAGATAACTGAGCTCCTCACCCTATCTCAAACCCTATAGAGAAAGCTCATTTCGGCTGCTTGTATTCGTGATCTCATGACCATAGGTGAGGGTAGGAACATATGCCATACCATGGTATATGGTATGGCATATACAACTTACAGGAGCAAACAATACCTGCAAAAGACAAAATCACTCTAGATGTTGTACAACTGCATTTGAAACTTATAAGGCCTTCATATGGACTGACCAAAAACTGAACAGAAAAAAAATTGGAAAAACATTGCCTGAGTCTCAAATTCTGCTGCAAAATTTAGATGGTAGGGTAAGAATTTGGTAAAAAACAAAATGAGAGCATAGAGCCATCCTGCCTGGTATCAGTAATCATCAGGGGTCATGGAGGTGAAATCTCCTTGGCTCAGTCATGGCCATTAATCTCTTAGCACATCATGCTTTGTTACACACTGTACATCCAGTATACACAGCTCTCCTGGGCAAGGGGTAACAATCAGGTGTTATCACATCAATCACCTTCTAGAAGTCAGAACAAAACTGATCAGATTTGTCCACTACGTGGCATGGAGGACTCCATAAGCTCAAACTGGTTTTAGTAATTTCGTGCTCAAGCATGTACTCGACCTCCCTCCAAAGATGCTGACGCTTATCAGGATTATCATGATATGCATGCCATTTAATTGTTAGGGAATCACCAACATCCATGTCATGTTTAATTAAAGTTGTACGTGAAGGTACATCAGAAAATAATGGCTGATGTGACAAAATCAGCCCTTTGAAGTCTTATTGCTGAACATCAGTCAAGCATAACAAGGGAGAATCCAAGTTAGTCAACAACTTAGAATTTTGCAACCTTCCCTCTATGATTTCTTTAAAGAGAACAACATCTTCCTCCCCCGCAGAGGACAGCGGCAACAAAGATGCAGGAGGAGTCACCCTTTTCAGCACTGGACAGCGCCACTACACAGATTCAATAAGTTCAGCACTGGACAGCTCCACAGGGAGATTGATTTGAGAGTGACAGATCCTGATGTCTAATTAACCAGGCCATTGAGCCTGGATGAGAGTGAAAGGAGCAGAGAAGGAAAACAAAGAGGAAACACAAACATTAAAAGACACCCAGTCTCTCACTCTTCTGTTGGCTGTCTCTGCCTAAACTCACAAACTTTCCCCGAGATAAGCAGGGGCAGCGTCCTTGATGTCAACAGGGAAAAAGGGCAACATACACTTTGAAAGTAGCAAACTGACACCAATATGGTTCATAAGCAGTGAATTATAGGTCCTTATTCCTAAAACAAAACAAAACAAAACAAAGCCTATTTAATCAAAAGAGGTCTTGTTTATCTGTTTATCTGTTCTCAGCATGCTTTCAACAATGATGCAGTGATACGTGTTTGAATCCTGTTTGTCAAAGGTGAGATTTGAACACTCATCATTTAGATCAGTTAAAACTTTTACTTGTGAACAGATTAAAACCTAAGTTTCCTGGGCAATTTCAGACATTGAACTCCTAATATTGTTTTGAAATCACATACTTTGTGTCCAGTGTTACACAAAATCTACTAGTTAATGTTTCTACACAACAACTCATTTGTTGATTTTTAATCTAAATCTTAAAAACAAAGTTCTTATATCTCTTATATCTTATATTTTACTCTTTGAGTAAAACAACCTTTGGTTTTCTATATATACAGTTTTAGCTATCAGTCATGTGTTAGACATGCATTCTTACACATGTTTTATTATCTATACTCTTTAAAAATTGGGAACAGAGACAGAGGAATTTTTATCTATTTCACTTTTAGTTTAATTTGTTTAATAATTTCAGTTTATCATGCTACAATTTTACCATCATTTAACAACAATCTGTTATCCCAACTGAGTTCATTATATTATATTTCCATTTCTTATTTTACACACAAACACTATTCTGCTCAGTCTCTACCATCCACTAGCTCACATAACCTGAGTGCTTACACAAAACTCCTCTCAGTTTGTACAAGGCCTGTCTAAGCAGTCTCACACACACATACACATGCATACACACACACACTCCCCTACTTGGCCAGGAAGCCACCCCACACTTACATGGAAAATAACAAACTTATCCCTGTGTCCACATAAACACCTTATTTTTAATAATGATTTTCTTTTTTCTTTTGTTTGTTGTGTTTCCTTATGTTTGTTTGTTTTTTAGTCTTTTTCAACAGGGGCCCAATGGAAGAAAAAAGACTTTTCTCATCACTGTTATCACGGCATCGCTTTTATCGTGGCATCCTCACTCTTACCGCGGCATCCTCGCTCTTATCGTGGAATCGCTTTTATTGTGGCTTCCTCGCTCTTATCGCAGCATCACTAAAATGCGGAAATTCAACTGTGTCTATCTAGAGGCTGTCCACTGTCCCAAAATTTTAAGAAAAAAACCCTATTCAGTTTGGAAGACAACCCTCAGTGGTTATTCATCTATATGATGAATTTTACGTCTTTTATTGGGTCAAATCAGACTAACTAGGACACCTTCTCTAATGTACTTTCTCTAAAGTCAGACTATGTGATTATACTTTACATGTGACCATTCAGTTCAACAAACCATTTACTTAACAATATAAATCTCTACTGTCATTTTTAGCAATCAGAGAATGCACATAATTCAGACAATTTACTTTAGTGAGTCCAATATGCAGAAATTTCAAATAGACAAGTGGTTTTCTGCTCACCTTTGATTCAGGCACCTGAAATTGTCTGAAAAAGTTTTCTCCTCTAACCAACTCTGGTGGTCCTGAAACAGATGCAGTCTCAGAGTCCGCCAGTCTGGGCCACGGCACCATTTGTTAGCCCCGATTATTTTATTGGAAGCCCAAGAACAGACTGGAGGAATCTCCCATTCATATAAAAATATTTATTGCGGTCACGGGTAAAGTATAGCAGCGCTGGACTCAGTTTAACAAAATCTCTCGCAGGAACTCAGTCAGAATGAGCCCAGATCACAGGAACCAGTTCATATTTATCTTCATTGGGCTGGGTCTTGCCCAGGTTAACTTACACGCGACTGTTTGTAATTGGCCACCTGTTATTGACGTGGACAGGCCAGGCACTGTCCGTGTCTCATTTTTGGAATGTGATGAACAATGTGTATGAGTGTTGATTCCAGGTGTGTATCTAACACAACAGAAAATAACAAAAGACAAAATATAGCCTGTCCCCCAGCACAGGTTAGTGGACCAGATAAGGTTATAACTTACGCACAGTGAACTCAGTAAAAAGATACAAAGCAAGAACATAGATTTTGTACTCTGAGCAAATACATGATGTCCAAAACAAGGTCAATTATAATGGCACGGACTGGGTTTCAGTGTGTGAGAAAGTCAGAATAAAGATGCCTGATGTTCAAATACAAGATCAGTTCTAACAGGTGTGTAACGAATGTTGTTATATTACTTCCTGTAAATGTGACATAGTATAGTCAAGTCTACAGAAGCAATGTTTGAGTGAGCAGTAATATGACATACAACAAAATTAGTATGTGCAACTCCACCTGGTGCATAAAAAACACATTTGTACAACATACTCCATCCAAACAATCAATGATTGTCTTTTATGATTAAATAATGTCAAAATAAAATGAGTCCATAGGGAAATAATGTGGGTGGTTGTGGCTCAGGAGGCAGAGTGGGTTGTCCTCCAAACCAAAGGTTGGTGGTTCAGTCTCCAGCTCCTCCAGTCTACATCCCGAATCGTCCTTGGGCAAGACACTGAACCCCTAATTGCTCCTGATTCATCTATTGGCATGTGAATGTGTATGTAATAGGTCAAATGCACCTAAAAAGGACAGAATAAAAGGCTGTATGAATATGTATGTAAAAGATGCTTGTAGTAAAAAGCACTTTAATGCTCAGTTAGAGTAGAAGAGTGCCAAAAAGTACCAGTTCATTTACCATTTACTATAGATGCATCGCTGTAGCTGTCATATCCTTCTGTCACAAAGCACCCCTGACACTCAGCTTCACCCCCTCCACCCTGCCTGCGCTCTCTTCTTTACCTCTCTTGTGTACTGCCTGTTGTTTTGGATGGGTGATCCCAAGAATTTAACTGCATCCACCTTCACTACCTCCACTGCTTGCATCTTCACCACTCCACCCTGCCTCCCTCTCATTCAGTAAACATTCCTGTCCATCCTGGGCATTCCTGATGAAAAACTTGGCATCTTCAACTCTGCCACCTTCAGCTCCACCTCCTGTCTTTTTACTCATATCACATTTTTACAAAGGCTAGAGTTCAAATGGTTAGATTTAGGTTTAAGTTTAGATCTAGTCAAGTTGTGCTTCTTTTCCAGATCAGTTATGATCTAAATGTGAGTCAGTCTTCAATCTAGTGTCCTCTAAGACTGACAAAACTAAGGAAAGCAAAAACTTAGTCAAGAAAAGAAAAAAAAAAAAGAAAAGAAAAGAAAAGAAAAGAAAAGAAAAGAAAATAAAAGATTATTTGACGGAACAAATCGTAGGTGCGGAGGAAATAATTAACCAGCCTAAAGAGGGCGCGTTTGCAACCAAACGAAATGCCGAGCCTATAAAAGCCGGTGAAGAAGAAGCGGAAGCAGCCGCAGCAGCGTTTTTACACATTTAGCAGGAGGACGAAACGGCGGCAATAGTTCGTTTGTGGGGCGTATAATGGCTTTGAGAGCTGCTTTTATGAGCAAGAGGGGTTTAACGGGTGAGTTTGGGAGCTTTGTGGAGAATCACTTTGATTGTATGCATTGCCGTGCTCCTATTTGCTGTAACCTTACAGTAACTGGAGCAAAGGTCGCAGGACGAACCTTCATGTTGCTTTATGTCAGCGTGTGCGCCTCCAGGTTTCGCTCACATCACAGCTTCAGAGCGTAGAGATAATGAAATATAAAGCTACACCTGTTTAAAAAAGGCCTCTGTTTCTCATGTATTGTATGTACGAACTACAAATGCCCACAGGCTTCCGTTGAGAAGCAGTCCCAGTAAACATTTACTGTCTTGCTTTGCACTATTTTGATTATTACTGACATACTGGGCACATATTTTGGTGTTCACAAAGGAAAATGACACCTAGCTGTTCAAGTTCCTTCCCTGAATAGCTTCAGTCCCTTCTTTTTCAATGCTTTGTAAACGAGAGTCCTGTAGTGCATCCTGACTGCTTTCATAGGAATTAAGAAGGTCAGGAGCAGCCATGTGCAGCTAATCAAATACACGTGAATAACTGATCATCAGCCTCTGTAAAAGCAGAAGTTATGCTGGTCTTTCAGTTGTGCATTAACACGTTACCACAATGTTCCCACGGGTGGATGTTCCAGCAAATTCGCTTTAAGGTCAGACCATGCAGTGCTCCGAGAGCTTGCAATAAAACCCAAGAAGTACATCACTGACTCTACAGGCCTTAGTTAGCCTGTTAAATGTTAAAGCTGATGACAGTACAATTAAGAGAAAGACTGACTTAGCTTGGCTTGTTTCATAGAGTTGCCAGGAGAAAGCCTCTTCTCTTTACAAAGAACACAGCAGCACAAGCTTGGGTTTGCAGAGATGCATCTAAACCAACTGCAAAACTTCTAAAACAATGTCCTTCAGACAGATGAGACCAAAGTGGAGTTGTATGGCAATAATGCACCAAACACACCATATCAGGACAAGCATCTTATACCAACTAAGCGTGGTGGTGGAGGGGTGACTATTTTGACCGGGGCACCTTTCAGTCGTTGAGTTGATCATGAATTTCTCCATATACCAAGGTATCCTAGAGTCAAATTTGAGGCCACCTGTCCATCAGCTAAAACTTGGCTAAAATTGGGCCATGCAGCAGGACAATAATCAAAGGACACCAGCAAATCTACAACAGCATGGCTGAAAAGAAAAGAAGCGTTGCCATGGTCCACTCCAACTCCAGATCTTAACCTAAATGAAATGTCACGTTTGGACCTTAAGAAAGCTGTGCACAAATGAATGCCTGCAAGCTTCAGTTCATTGAAGTTTGCAGGCATTCAACACTGTAAAGAAAAGTGGGTCAGAATTTCTCCAGTGATGCAAAGCACACCAGCAAATCTACAATATGACTGAAAAAGAAAAGGATCAAAGATTTGCAATGGCCCAGGAAAAGTCCAGGCCTCTACTTGACTGAATTGTTGTGGTGGGACCTTAAGAGAGCTGTCAATAAACAAATGGACAGTAAAGAGAACTGAAAAGAAGAGAGGGCCAAAATTCCTCCACAATGATGTGAGACTGAGTCATACACAAAATGATTACTTTGAGTTACTGCTGCTAAAGGTAGTTCTACATGCTGTTGAATCATGGGGTGTACTTAGTTTTTCACATGACTGCAGAGTCCCATGAAAACTTTTTCATGTGACTGTATCATGCAAATTCTGTACAAAATACTTATTGGTACTGTCAGTTAAAACATATTTCATACTGTAATAACACTTTTAATGTGGTTTATTTTAGTTGTGTATTTTGAATTTACAGAGTAAGTTTTTTTGGTGGGTATGTGCTGCTTTTTAACACATTTCTTAAAACTGTGTGCCTTTGTGTTTCCACGCAGCTGTTTTGTCCCAGCTGTCCTCCAGCAGTCATGGCAGTGCTCGTGTCTCTCCTGTCTTCGTTGCTCAGCGGAGGAACAACTCCACCTCGCAGAAAATCAAAGTAGATTTTAACCAGAGCACAGGTAAAGGTTTTTCCACTTCTGCTCTTTTACTGTCCTCGTTGGACTTCCTCTCTTTTTAGACCTGTCAGTGCTAGAGAAAGAATGCATCTTAAGTAATGTCTTATATGTTGCTCCAAAGTATTTAACTGAACAAGAGTCAATTGGTTTTACCTCTGCATCTTGGAATGCATCTAAGATGGTGGCATTTGAGTCAGTCCTGTTGGACTGGGGAAAGAGAAACAGCTGAGTGATATCAAGGACTGTCATAACAAATACTTAGTGTTAATGCTTACTGTTAATAAATCTGCTAGCTCTCCAAAAATTGTCTAGTATAACACAAGCCTTCTGAAAATTTGAGGTGTTTTGCAGGTTTATGCAGAACAGTAGCATGATGAATAATGCAAATGCAGAAAAAGAGGAGCCATTTTGATATTTAAAACAATATTTGTTTAGCAGTTTGATGCTCAGGGGTATTTACCAACGCTGGGAGGTTTAATGTGCTTTGAAAAGGCTTCTTCCCAAGGTAAAATGGAAACTGTAGATTTTAGCGATACATAAAATATGTAATAAAACAAATAATTGAAAATTAAATTTTGGCTTCTTTGACGTTTTAGATTTTTCTGTTCATATGAAGCAACACTAAAGCTTCCATATTAGTTTTTTTGATGTTACACCTCCTGCTGCATGTATGTCCATCTACAATAAAAATGATCACAATTTTCCATCTAATCTCTAGACCTTTGGCTCTTCACAAATACCACATGCATGTATGCATCAATAATGCATAATATTACAATAAAAAAACACCCAAAACATTACCCATGTGCCAAATATATGTGTAACTGTTTAATTTCAATTAAGTTTGAGAGTCTGTTTTGGTGTCCTTTACAGTCTCACTAGTTTTTCTCCTTTGTTGATTTTATCTGCTCTTCATTTTGGGCAGTTTTGTCTCAGGAGGTAGAGAAGGTTTTTTCACTAAGCTAAAGGTTAGTGGTGATCTTTCTCTCTCTCCTTCAGTGCACATGTTGATGCAATATAACCCCAAATTGCCTCGATTCATCCATTGTGTGTGATGATAGAATAAATCATTGATTATGACTGGATAAATGTGGCTTGCAGTACTGTCAAAACTGGCCACAAAAACTGTTTATTCATTAAAAAAGGATGGATGGACGAACGTTTTTAAATATCACATTATGTTCCTAACAGGACAAACCAGTGCAATGAGCAGCATTGTTTGGGAACATTATTCAAACATAATTATGTCATTGAAATGATCTACACATTACAAAATAGATATGTAGATCATGTAGATGAGCACAGCTGAAAAAATACGCAGTTGATGTGTTCACTTACTTACAGCATTCTAAGTTGTTCACCGCTAGACACTTGTCAATCACAAGTCATTAGCCAATGAGCAAGTCTTGGACAATTCTCCTCAAAAGCTCATCAGGAAAGTGTTCAGAGTCATTTTCCTATAGACCTCTAGTGCATCTCAAAAAATTAAAACAAATATGGCTTGTAATATTTCACTTGACATACATCTAGAATAAAAGAAAAACTTGCAAAATTGCAAAAACTTTCACTATATTTCGTTGTGATGTGCTAGTATAGACCAGAAATCTTTTTGGTGTCATCTCTTGGTGGCAATGAAAAAGAATGCAGGTTTAAGATGCTAAGCTGTGTCCATCTTTTATACTGTCTATAGTAGGGGTCTCAGACTGCCAGCCAGTGGGTCACTTTGGTCCCGCCCCCACTTCTGGCCCACAATTTGTGTCAAATGTAATGCAAATTGCATCATGTTTTTGACCCCTGGTTTATAGCTATAGTATGCAGTACATTACAACCTGCCAACTCCCCAGAAAAACAGCTTAGGTTCCTACAACTTTTTGGTTTAAATGCAGCTTTGCATTCTGTATAGATCAGGAGACGGATTTTTCCCCTCCTCATTCAAATATCTTTTCTTTTTTTCTGAGAATATAATCAAATTTTGACTTTTCACCGTCAGCCTCTATTGGATTGTAGAGCAAAGGCCAATAGTCAGAGAAAAGAAAATGTCAGTGAGGCAGTCCACAGTTCTGTCACCACACACAAAACGGAGTCAAGCAGACAAGTGACGCCACAAGTGTTAATCCAAAACAATCAAAACAGTCAACTCAATGCGTACACCCATACCAATCAGTGCAGCCTCCCCCACACAGGTCATTAATTGCATTGATCAGGGATGGGATACGAAGCAGGCTGATGGACACTCAGGGTGTGTTTTTTTCTCTTTAATGACAGTGAGAAAAGCAGCAAATTTGAGTGAGTGTGACGTCAAATTATGTCATCAGGAGTGCAAATGCTCCAGTGAAGAGTTACTGATGTCGTGATCACTTCTGTGCCTCTATAGGTGTGGCAGTGATGTACATGCAGAATCCTCCGGTCAATACCCTCAGCTTAGATTTTCTCACAGATACCTGCATTGCTGTTGAGAAGCTGGAAATGGACAAGAGCTGCAGAGGCCTCATCATCACCTCGGTACAACTTAATGGTTAAAGCAGCATTGTGCAATAGACGTAGCATTTTTTTGTACTACAGTGTAGATAAATTGCAGCTATCTCTTGAACTGCTTATAAATGCACAGGCAACTTTTGAAATGCGGTTTAATCGGTGTGGCTTGTGCGTTGACAGCTGGAGTGTCTTAAGTTTTTTTTAACATGGCAGTGTTTATTTTGAGCATGTTGCTGTGTTATGCCATAATCCAGAGCCAGCCAAAGGTGTTCTCAGCTGGGCTGGACATCTTTGAGATGTATGGGAAGAGTCCAGAACGCTGTGGAGAGTTCTGGAAAGCTGTACAGGAGATGTGGCTGAAACTTTATGGCTCCAACCTCATCACTATATCAGCAATCAATGTATGTATAGAGCAACCCTGCAACCTATCTTCACATTATATATACTTCACACAGAGTCAAGAGTGGTGCAGTTTGGGCCTCTTTCCTTACTCTTTCCACAGGGTTCCAGTCCTGCAGGAGGCTGTCTGTTGTCTATGACATGTGACTACAGGGTAATGGCGGATAACCCTCGCTACAGTATCGGTCTCAATGAGACGCAGCTCGGGATTGTAGCACCTTTTTGGTAAGAAATCATGACACAACACCTGCAACCACCATAAAAGGTTCATAAAAGCAAGATGCAATGACTTGCAAATCATTTAAAGCCTGTATTTTATTGAAAACTGTACACGGACAACAGATTGAAAAAATACATGATCAGTTTCTTCTTCTTTTTTCGGCTGCTCCCGTTAGGGGTCGCCACAGCGGATCATCTGCCTCCATCTCACCCTACCCCTTGCATCCTCTTCCCTCACACCAACCCTCTGCATGTCCTCCCTTACTACATCCATGAATCTTCTCTGTGGTCTTCCTCTTCTCCTCCTGCCTGGCAGCTCCATCTTCAGCATCCTTTGTCCAATATATCCACTATCCCTCCTCTGAACATGTCCAAACCATCTCAGCCTTGCCTCTCTGACTTTGTCTCCAAACTTCTACACATGAGCTGTCCCTCTGATGTACTCATTTCTAATCCTGTCCATCCTGGTCACTCTCAGGGAAAATCTCAACATCTTCAGTTCTGCCACCTCCAACTCTGCTTCCTGTCTTTTTGTCAGTGCCACC
>VUQH01069537.1:0-16237 GCA_015106775.1 Etroplus canarensis
CTAAAACTATACTAAAAACTAAACTCAAACTAAACACTAAACTCAAAACTAAAACTAAACTATAAAATAAAACTAAAATTAAACTAAAAAATAAACTTAAAACTAAAACTAAACTAAAAACTAAAACTAAATTAAAACTTAAAACTAAACTAAAAACTAAAACTACACTAAAACTAAACTAAAACTTAAAACTAAAATAAAACTAAAATTAAACTAAAAAATAAACTTAAAAGTAAAACTAAACTAAAACCTAAAACTAAACTAAAACTTAACTAAAGCTATACTAAAAAATAAACTAAAACTAAAACTAAACTAAAAACTAAAACTAAATTAAAACTAAAAACTAAACTAAAACTAAACTCAAACTAAAACTAAACTAAAAACTAAAACTAAATTAGAAAAAATATTTTAGTTAACTGAAATAAAAACAGAAACTACATTTTTAATGAAAATGAAAACTAACAAATGATATTGTGTACTCACAAAACTCACTAAAATGAAATAACATGCACATAAAATTTCCTTAGTTATAATCTTTGTCAGTTCGTTCAAACTTTGATAGAAACTTTCGTGCTGAAGCTTTGATGAATCAGGTTATCAGGTTCATCAGGATGTCTCCATGACTGGGACTCATACAAAGTGTTGTAATTTGTGATGTGAACATCTGAAATCCTCTCCTGACAAACAGCATCAATGTTATTATAATTAAGAAAACTAAAACTAACACTGAAACTGATAAAAACTAAAAGGAACCATTTTTGAACATTAAAAACTAAAGTGAAACTGGCAAAGCTACTCTGGAAACCAACAGACACCAAACAAAAACCAGGCACGCTCAGTCCATCGGATCCATTTGGACCGCTCTTGTTCTGGCTTCACCCCGGACCTGTTTGCCTTGGGAGACCCTACCAGGGGCCAAGTGCCCCCCAACAACATAGCACCCCACCCCCACCACGATAAAGCGGCGATTTCACACACCTGATCAGGATGCCATTCGAGGTGTTTTGGTCACGTTCTTCTGGGAGGAGACCCCAGGTGTCCCCCCTGAAGAGGTGGCTGGGGTGAGGAAACTCTGGGCTTCTGTGCTTTGAACTGCTGCCTCTGCGACCCGACGGAACTCAAATCAAAACTAAAATCAAAACTAATTAGAAAGACACCAAAAACTCTGCTCTGCCACAACCTTTACCGTGCTGCAGCCATTAAATGCTACATTTTCACGGGTCAGTAAAACTTCTGAAAAGCATTTTTTGTCAGCTAAATAAAAGTTCACGTTTACAGATTTCCGGTTTTATGGGGCTTTGTGCGTGTGTGAAAACCGCTTAAATCAGACTCTTTAGTATATTTATTCTGCTTCTGTTACCATTGGTGAATTTTTTGCTCATCATTTAAAGTCTTTGTTTGCATGTTTCTGTCACCTCGCAGTGATTTTAAGAGGGAAGGCGGTGAACTGCCACAGACTTTGGAGCGCAAGTGTAGATTAACTCGGAGCATTCTGAGCTAATTTTAAATATCGCCACGGTGATTCATTTTTAGCCTGAGCCGACGAGCCTCTGCAGTCACAGCAGGAGAAACGCAGCTGAAACTCTGGGAAGTGTCATCATCATCCTTTTCATGTGCAATCAAGTCCCAGCTCAGTGCTAAATCACACGGTTTGGAGCGCGCCAGTTCAAAAGGCTTTTTAATCCAAGTGTTTATTATATTTTTTCACTCTCTACATAAACCGGCTACACTTGTCCAAATACACACTCAGCACCGCGGGGAGGGCGGGGCCGTGATGAAGATTGATGGGCTCGGTTCAGGCCACATTAGCTGCTAATCAAGTTAGGTTTCCTGGCACAGGCCTCGATACATCATTACGTCCTCCGGAGCAGGACTGATGCTGTTTACAACATGGACACAAACACACATGTATCTACATATGGAGAAAATTGTTCAGTACAACAACAAGAGCGCGAGGTTAAATACAACAGGTCTGCAATAAATCTTCGGTTTGTGCCGACAGCTTGTCAGAGAGACTTCAGGGTCCTTCCTGACTGTAGTTAGAGTGTGTCCTCTGCCCTTCCCTGCCGAACCTTTGGGAAGCTCGCGGTGGAACGCCACCTTTCTGAAACACCACGTTGTCAGTGACGTGTGGAGGCCACAGAGCTACTTGTACTTCAGCAGGCTGGAGTTCCTTAACACGGATCAGCTAGCCTCGATGAGTCTAATTACCTTAAGAAATTCAAAAGTAGTTAGTAATAAGCGTGACCAAAATGGCGTTGATGTAAAAATATGACTAAACTAGAAAAGCACTCAGAGCGCAGACCTCCGCCAAGCAGACGCAGACGCTGTGACGCCACGCTTTCTTATGCGCGTGCGCGTCACGTCAGACTGTTCGCATTTAAATGATAAAGTCATGATCCCATCACCCGACTCTTCCCAAGATGTAGTCACCTCTGCCTTTTATGAAGCCAAATCCGTTCATACGTTTGACTTATTTTGCACACAAACAAACAAAAAAATGCCGATGAAAACAAATACCTCCGTCGAGGTCAAATATTACACTGACCACAAAAGTTACTCTCTGGTCAGATGAAGCCTCTACTTCTTCTTCCGGCTGCCTCATCCATCAATCTTCTCTGTGCTCTTCCTCTTCTCCTCCTGTCTGGCAGCTCCATCTTCAACATCCTTTGTCCAGTATGTCCACTACCCCTCCTCTGAGCATGTCCAAACCATCTCAGCCTGAGCTGTCCCTCTGATGGACTCATTTCTAATCCTGTCCATCCTGGTCACTCCCAGTCAACATCTCAACATCTTCAGCTCTGCCACCTCCTGTCTTTTTGTCAGTGCCACTGTCTCCAAACCATGTGTTTTGTGAAGTTGGAGAGTGTCATGGTCCCCTGTCTACTGGGATCCAGTCTCTCGCCCTCTGTTTCTCTGCTGTAGGTCAGGAAACTAATCATGTGTCTGAGTTTCCAGGTGTGCCTTGGGTGGAGTGGTGGCTGCACACCTGTAGCACCTTCTGCTCTCATCAGGTGTCAGTATTTAAGTCCTCTCAGTTCTCCTCATTCTCTGCTGGAGCGATGGCTGCTTTCATGCGTCATAAGCTGGCCAAGTTACTTCTGATGTAAGTCGCTGTCTGGTCTTATGTTCATGTTCTGTTGTCCCTCAGAGACACCCACGGCACCCAGCCTCACCATCTCTACTATCTCCCGCTCCTACTCTGGAACCAAACTGGACTCAGGAGCCTCCTCCAAGCTTGGTAAAGGATCTGCTGCTCAGTCAACTCCACTGTGCCAGTTACCCCTTTGGAAGGCATCCTAACCAACTACTCCCAAGCTCCGAAGAAACTCTGCTCTGGAATCACTGGCAGTTAAAGTTTTGGACGTTGTACATTCTCAGATCTTTGTACATTAATCTGTGTGTTTTATTAAAACC
The DNA here is from genome assembly GCA_015106775.1 of Etroplus canarensis. NCBI lineage: Eukaryota > Metazoa > Chordata > Actinopteri > Cichliformes > Cichlidae > Etroplus > Etroplus canarensis. Next base: position 3,418 of record VUQH01069537.1, read on the forward strand.
CTGCAGTTCATCATCTGCGTCTGTCTGCATTCACAAACCCCGACAGAGAGGGCACTCACCTGCATCCCTTAGTGTCCTGTGGGGGTTCTAGTGAGGGGTCCTTTGGGGGTATGGGCAGCTTGAGCTCAAACTGGGATTTTTCACTCCACCAGGGCTGCCTGATTCTGTTCATCATTTTTATGGAGAGGATTTCTAGGTGCAGCCAAGTGGTGCAGGGTTTCCAGTTTGGTAGCCTCAGGATCATCATCCTCTCTGCTCTTTGCAGATGATGGGGCTCTTTTGGCTTCATCAAGTAGTGAGGTCCGGCTTGCAACGGGGTGGTCTGAAGCAACTTGGATGAGAATCTCTGGGTCAGGGAGGAGTTGCTGCCCCAAGTGGAGGAGCCTGAATATCTTGGGGGTCTTGTTCACAAGTGGTGGAAGGAGGTAGAAGGAGATTGATGTGGCACTGGCAGTGATGCTGATCCTATGCTGCTCTGTTGTGGTAAAGGGAGAACTAAGCGTGAAACTGATGGTCGATCTTCGTCCCTGCCCTACAAGCTCTGGCTCGTGATCAGAAGAGTGAGATCATGGGTAAAAGCAGCCAAAATGAGCTTCTTCCAAAGAAATGTTGCGGAGCTTCCCCGGAGGTAGGGCGAGGAGCTTGGGAATGCCTTGGAGTCTCACCAGAAAAGCTGGAGGAGGTGGAAGGGGAGCGGGAGACCTGGGCATGTCTGCTTGAACTGCTGCCCCCCCCCCAGCATGGACCTGCGTTAGCGGCAGAAGATGGATTTTCATATAAATTCAGTAGAATCTTTGGTCTGTGTATAAGTTGCTAGTTTTTGGAACAAAACCATAACTTTTCTCATTTATAGCATAGTTCATCCTCATCAGGTATTAACTTCATAAACATCATTTGAAAATGTTGTATTGGTCAATGGCAACACTCATAATATTTTATAGCCCAGCCTCACTGCAAAACCTGCAAAGCAATCTGTCTACTGGTGTCCATGGACATGGACTGTCATGTTTTTGTGACCTGTTTCTATAGGAAGTTTATGTTGCGTCTCCAGCATGTACGTGTTGTCCATACCAGTGACTGCAGACGTGTCAGAGGGACGTGTCAGACACAGCAACCAAGAAAAGCAACAAAATTTAACACAAACCTCATCTTTTTCTAAGCCTAACCACCTCTTTTTAAAACCTAAAGCTAATAAAGTGTATTTTAAATTAACAGTATATTAAAAACATTACAAATGAAACATGGAAAAACTGGATCTGTAGTGTGAGAGGGGAAATGATTCACTGCAGCCTCCAAACGTGCACTTTTTCACCTAAAATATTCTTTTTTTTGTATGTGTTCACAAGTCAGTACATTTACTATATGGATAAAAGTATTGGGCCACCGAGGCGTTAAACCTGCAGGAGCTTTCTAAATCCGGGCTTGAGTCCGGGACTTGGTGAATGTCAGGAGAACGTTACCTGCTTCACTGCCGTGTGTCAGCTGTAAAGTTTGGTGGAGCGGGGATAATGATCAAGGGTTTTCTTTCCTGGGGTTGGCCTGGGCCCCTTAGCTCCAGTGAAGGGTGTCATGGTCCCCTGGCCTCCAGGCTTAGATTGATCTTCTATCTCTCGCTCCCACTTTTCTCTATCGCTCTCTCTCTCTCTGGGGTTGGGTTCATTAATCATTCTGCTTAGTTCCAGGTGCAGTAAGGTCTGGGCGGAGTGGAGTCTGCACAGTCTCCAGAAGAGCCAGAGACTCCAGAAGGCTCTGGCGGAGCAGAGCTGCAGCTCACAGTAGTAATGAGCCAGGCCAGCTTCAGTCTATGTCAACTAGTAATCAGGCTGTTTTTGCTCCAGTTCTGCCTGCCCGGTTATTCACCCCCTGTTCCTCTCAGGACCTTGGACCACGCCTGGACTCTTGGAACCCACCTGACATGCTCTCTGACACATCTGGACTTCCGTCCTGTGGAGAACCAATCTAGCCCAACCCGATCACCCCTGTCACTCCAGCTGCCTTGCTCTTACACCTTCAATAAGTCTGTGGTTGCTTTTACGCCTGAATTCAGTCTGTTTTTGGGTCCAAAACACCTCCAATCCTGAGGGAAATCTTAATGCTTCAGCTTACCAAGACCTTTTGGACAACTTTGTTGTCTTGCTTTCCAACATGACTGTATCCCAGTGCACAAAGCAAGCTCCATAAAGGCATGGTTGGATGAGTTTTGTATGGAATAACTTGAATGACCCACAGAGAGCCCTGACCTCAACCCCATCCAACACCTTTGGGCTGAACTACTATGTAGATTGTGAGCCAATCAGTCTCATCCAATACCAGTGTCTCTTCTGGATGAAGGGGCAAAAATTCCCACAGACACTCCCACATGTTGTAGAAAGCCTTCCCAGAAGAGTGGAAGCTGTCCCAGCTGCAGAGGGACCATTAAAGCCTCTGGATTTAAAATGGGATGTTCTAAAAGCTCTCGCTGGTGTAGGTGGTCCGATACTCGTGTCCATTTAGTGTATTTCCTGTGAGTACTATCACACAGAAAGATCAGAAGAACTTTAACAGAACAGGGTCCACTTATCAACCTCTTTCACAAACATGTTCAGATTAAACAGAGACCCAAAGGCTGCACATTAATTTCATTAGTTTTTATTTCACTCTTACAACCACAATAACTAATACTGAGCTTACTGTGTCGTAAAAATTATTTAAATTGCACCTCTACATCTAAAAAACAGGTAATTTTTGGTATTTGTATGTTTTGCACTAATTTCCTTTCAGCGTCTTCCTTGGCTGGTCTGAAGACTAAATTTAGTTCAAAGTAATAATGTGAAGTCTTTTCATATAAATACGAGTCCATTTTGCTGCTCTGTACTGTATGATGTATTACTACAACAGAACGGTGATTCAACCTGATGAAAGCTTTTACATTTGATGTTCTAAACACACCAACTGTCTGGTGAGTCTTTCTCCTGTCAAACAGGGACCCGTGCCTCTTCTGGATCTGCTTTGTTTGGATTCAGTAAAAAGAAGGAAAAAAATCTGTCTTGACATTGCAAACAGTGTCATTTAAAGACATCCTCTATAGGTTTATAAGCTGCAACAAATGATTTTATGGCTGCTGTAATTTTTCTTAGAGTGAATGGTTGATGCAAACACCACAACTGTGTTTCCAGTTGATGTTTTCCCTCAGAGTGAAAACTCCTCTTCTACTTTGTCCAACTGCAAATGGCACAAAATGGGTTCATTTCAAGCAAAAACAACCTCTCAGTGAGGTAAGAAGATGATGGGTTGCAGTCTGGTTACAGAGCACTGCCCTCACCGAGGTAGTAAGAGATCTCAGTCTGATTTATGACGCTAATAAGGTGGCTGCCCATCATTTTACCTGACATAAGTGTGTCCCTTTATATAATCAATCATAAAAGCCTCATTCACCATGTGGAGCACTGGGTAGGCTCATCAATCGATCAGATCATATATCATTAACAGGAAATTCCTCATCACCTGTGGAGATCAACTACTCGTGGAATTTCCATCAAAGAGCACACAAAACGAGACAAATGAGTTGCAAAATTAAGATATAGCTGGAGAAGATATGAAACTAGCAAAATCAGTCAGGAAATTTTCACAGAAAGTCAACCAAAGCACGCCTAAATGAGTTAAAAACTGAAAAACAGAGATCCAAACCAGCCGCACAGTGAACAAAATGACTCACAAAGCAACAGCAAAGTGCCAAAATACAAACCAACACTGTAAACACAAATGCTCGACATCAGTAAAACAACTATTTATAGTTAACTCAAATTTTGAGGACAGTTCTGCTAATTTAAATGTTAAGATCTTGTGGCTCTTTTGAGTTCACAAACTCATTTTTGACTTTAATTCAAACTTTTTGTGGGTCTAGTAAGCATAGAAGTGTACTTTGTTTTGAAATTATTCAACAGGTTATTCTACCTAAACATTTATTATATATAGTATGACATAACATAAAATAATATGTGATTGCATACCATGAATGCACTGTAAAAAATGTACATTAATATTACCGTAAAATCTGACAAATGACAACAGTAATAGACAGTAAAACCTAAAACAGTATATTACTGTTATACAAACATTAAATTACTGTAAATCAAGGAACAGTAAATAACTTCAATTCGTACAGTCATAATATGTAGAAAAAACACACTTTTATTGTGAAAATGACTATTTAGTGTAAAATTACAATAAATATAAAATAATGTCATAAGTAAGCAATTACCGTAAAATACATTTGTTGAAACTGTATTATTTTACTTGTGTTTACATTTAAATTTACATATAAAACCTTTAACCATTCAGCAAAATCATATCTTAATTTCTACAGAAATGTGCCATTAAAAATACGGTTTATTTTTATCAAAAGATTTTTTTTTTTTACTATGTAAAAACGAGATGATTTTCTCATGAAAAGTAAATGTGTGCATTCTGTCTTCATTTCTCACTCTGGAGCATGACAGCTGTGAGTTCAATCTTGGCCTGTAAAAAGACTAAAAAAGAAAACTGATGAGTTCAAGTCCTAAACTTCTCTCCTCCTTCTTGATGTTTCTGCAGCTGGGCCGGATTTGGACCTTCTGGCAGCTGGTTGTGGTTCTGGACTGTTCCTCAGACAGAGGATTTTTTCTCATGCTGCTCAGCAGCTCACAAACTGTTGTGTCTGTTAGAAGTTAGCATTTATTTATTTATTTGTGTATTATTTAGCTTTTCTCTCTGCTCGGCGCAGTCTAATGCTTGATTTATGGCACTGCAGTCGTGTTCATTCACATCACTGTTTGCCGACACAGAGCCAGCGCAGAGAGGAATGCAACCCAAAAAAACCAAAAGCTCGTAGCTGATAGCTCGATGTCGTCTGATTGGTTGAAAATTACGCCAGGAGAGGAAAGGGAGCGACAGTCGAGTTCCCAGCGTATATAGGGATAAAAATGACCTAAGATTTAAAAATAAAAACAGCAGGAAAATCAGAGAAACAGCTGCAAAGGTCACTTATCATTGTTTATAACGCTCAGTGCAACAACAGAAAGCAAAAGCAGATTGTTTGTGACACTGCCCCCTGGTGAGGGTAAACAGCTACAACCGTCTGCATGTGGGACCACCACAGAACAGCCATCAGTAGGAGAGGGCAAAGTTCAAATGAAGGGATTTCATCAAACTGTTGAAGTTGGCAGAACTAAATATAAGTGAGGCAATGTGTTGTCATGAGGGGGGGGCGGCACAGTGGTACAGAGACATTGTCACCTCACAGCAAGAAGGCTCCGCGTTTGACTCCACCAGCTGGCCTGCGTGGACTGTCCCTCTCCCACAGTCTGAAGACGTGCAGGGTTAGATCAAAGTCTCCGTAAGTTTATTAAATCAGTACAAGCTTTAAAAACTGTCTGTAAACCAGTTTCATTTAACCCCTCATGTCCTCCATCGTGTGCTGACGGAGCTTTTAATTCGTGGAAGGAAGAAGGAATATGTCAATTAAAGGACTGTTTATTCAGGCGACGCCTTTATGTCCTTTCAGCTACAGGAGAGATTTGGATTACCACACCGTGTTCCGTCACTTTCGACGCTGATGCTTTGCACAAATGCCTGCGTGTCCAGGGCCGCAACAAAGAACTGCATTTACTTCCAGTTCACTTCAGGATCTGAGTCTGAGCCCTCCTACTGTTTCAGTTAAAGAAGAGTTGGAAAAGGGACTCGGGATCCCCTTTACCTGATGACATTTGGAAGGAAGCTACAATATTAGAGCAGTTTCTATAAAAGCTTAATCCAGTATAAAGTTGCACGTAGGCTGCGCTACTCAAGGGAGAAAATCCATCAAGTCTATCCTGACTGCTCCACCCTTTGTGAAAAATGTGTGACACAAAGTGTCCAAAGCCTCGGGGCTTTTGGTGTGATGTTTGTCTAATATTCTGAAAGTTAAAATAGACCCGAGCCTTACAGTGGTTATCACTGGGATCTCTAAGGAAACTAAGAACGTACGTTGTGCGCAGTGGTGCCGTCCATCACCTGCACTGATTACTGACAGTAACTTATTCTGCAGCTTTGGAAAGGCAAACACTCTCCTTCATGAAAATGCGGCTCACTGATGATCAGATGTGTCTTTAATATAAAGACGAATGATTCTGAACCAACCTGGAAACCTTTACTGTCCTGTCTGGACATGTTTGATTAAGCGGTCAGGGGTCAAGGGGGCGGGATTTGGGAGTGTTGTGTTCTGTGCTGTAGGACCATTTTAGTTAATGTCTCTTCTTTCTGTTGATCTTTATTTCATTTTCTATTTTCTTGACTTATGTGTTCAGTTATATCTGTTGTCTTTTAATTTTGCCTGGTTGTTTATTTTTATTTACTGTACAACACAAAGTGAAGCGTTCAGCTCGCACAGCCTGCACACTCGTTTGTTAGTTGCATCCAATAAAAATATTTGACACAAAAAGTGACTGTATTTAATTCAAAAGAGAAATGTTAAAAAATACAAATAAATATTGTCAAGTTAACTTAATATTTATTTGTAGTTTTTTTTTTATTTTTTAAATTAATTTTAAAAATAATTTATTTAATTTTAAAATTTGATATTAAGTCAAGTTAACAGATGGAGGCAGATGATCTGCTGTGGCGACCCCTAACGGGAGCAGCCGAAAGCAGAAGAAGAAGAAGAAGAAGATTAAGTCAAGTTAACATTAAAGAGCATTTTTGTACTTATTCATTTAGTTCTGTTAACTTTATTCTAAGAAAGAAGAGACGGAAAACTGTAAGTTAGCTGAAAACATTTGACTGATGTGACTGTAATAAAAAGGGTTGTGGGGCACGTAACGAAAATATTTAACCTCTGAAAAACTGCAACTTTGAGGTGATGAACTCAGTAAGATGAAAGCAACCGGTCGCCTTGGTTTTATAAAGTTCTGTGAACTCCTTTGAATTTACAACGTAAAGAAAATAAGACACAAAACAGAAAGGGCCCCAGAATGCCCTCCATGCCCCCCGCTTGCTTACACAGAGTTCACCCTGGTGCTAACGCCGCGTGCACGTTCAAAACCTGCGACCCATGAGCACCGTTCGTTTTCTCACATAGCAAATATCACAGAGAGGATTTCCCCTTAGTCTGAGCTGCTTTCTCAGGAGGATCTCTTACTGTTCAAACGCTCACAGAGGCCATCAGATGACCAGCATTCATCCATTCACGCTGCTTTTAGAAGACATCAGAGATCACCGGAGGACGGGGAACCAGTGGAGCCAATCACAGCAGTTTGTGTGTTAGTATAAAATGCGCCCAAACCCCGCAGAGACCGAGCGCCGAGTCCAGCCGCTCCTCTTTTTTTTTCCACTCCTCTCTTACCGTCTTTCCCTTCTGAGGTTTTCATCATGTTTTATTTACACGTCTGACCAAAAGAATCTTATACACAGGAAATGCTTGTGATTGTGAGTTCCTCTCCTCAAATGTGGGCAAGTTTATTTATTTCAAACAAACATTCCTGATTTGCACAGCGCTGGCCTCAAACAGTCCAGCTTTTTCAGCGGAGTGTGATTCGGAGCCGCGGGCCTATATTTAGACATGGCTCTCTGTTTGTAATGACGCTGTCAGCACAACTCTCTGATTTCCTGCAGGTGTCATTCTACAGCAAGTCCCTCACAGAGCCGGGGTTGGGACTTTTGGCCAGACCGGGCCTTATAAAGCGTCTCGTTCGATCATAATGACACACGGTCCAGAGCAAACGCAGGGTTACACTATGAAAAGTACGACTTTTATTCTACAGAAACACAAACTGTCCTAAAAAAAATCCAACTCATCTCTTCTTACAGGTAAAGTCCGGATGAATCCAGTGCATCCAGTTAGTATTATCATTTCCTGCCTCTGTCGCCGCTGTGAGAGTCGCTCGCTACGTTTGGAATCTACAGTTTGAACCCTCGGTGTTAGTTTTTTGGCAGCTTTCATGAAGTTTTAATGGCTAGATGTTAACACTATATGGACTAAAGTATTTGGTCAGATAAGTGATAATAGAGAGCCTGGCTCTGTTCCAGTTCATCCAAAAGGTGTTGGATGGGGTTGAGATCAGGGCTCTGCGTGGGCCAGTCAAGTTTCTCCACACCAGACTCATCCAGCCATGTTTTGATGGAGCTTGCTTTGTGCCCTGGGGCGCAGTCATGCTGGAACAGAAAAGGACCTTCCTCAAACTGTTCCCTCAAAGTTGGAAGCATGGAGTTGTCCAAAATGTCTTGGTAAGATGAAGCATTAAGATTTCTCTTCACTGAAACTAAGGGGCCCAGGCCAACCCCATAACAACGAGCCTATACCATTATCCCTCCACCACCAAACTTTACAGTCAGACAGGTAACCTTCTCCTGACATTCATCAAAGCCAGACTCATCCATGCATCACACTGCCAGCTAGAGGTGTGTGACTGGTTGCCCCACACAACATGTTTCCACCCCTCCAGAGTCCAGTGGTGGGGTGCTTTGCACCACTCCATCCAACGCTTAGCATTATACTTGGTGAAGTAGGGTTTGCATGTATGGAAACCTACGCCATGAAGCTCCCTGAGCACAGTTTTGTGCTGATGTTAAAGCCAGAGGGGGGTCTGTAACCCGCTCTGTCACTTTACGTGGTCTGACACCTGGTGGCTGAGCTGCTGTGGTTCCTAAATGCTTCAGACTTCCAGCTGATGGTGGAATATCTAGGAGGGAAGAAATGTCAGCAGCTGACTTGTTGCAGTGGTGGCATCCTGTTCCAGTCCCACGCTGGAATCCATTGAGCTCTTTAGCGCCACCCATTCTTTCACTCATGTTTGTACAGACTGCATGGCTAGCTGCTGGCTTTAGCAGGACTGAATCAAACAGGAGTTACTGATTACTTACTTCCTGATACTTTTGTCCATACAGAGCATCTGATCTGTGGTTAAAAGCTGGTGAAACGTTAACCCTGAGTTCAGGTCTGTGCTCATACTGTCAACAAGGTCACTGCTGTAAATAATGTCAGCCATCTTTGCTCTCCTGTACTTTGTTCACATTAACACAGAAAACTAAAGTTTATGTTGACGATAGGAAACAACGCTGAGCTTTTTCACTGCTTTGACTCTCTGAAAGTGACTTACTGTTAGTTCAGAACCGGTAAGTAAACCGTAGACTTCCTGGCGATGCCCACCTTGCATTTGTTCTGCGAGGACAGTAACATCATGGGGGTGGAGCTGGACTCTGACAGTGGCGTCACAGAGGAGGACGCTGTCCAAGTTAAGGACAATGTTGGACAATCCTTCACAGCGTCTCCATGACGTGCTGGACAGACACGGGAGCACGTTCAGCAGCAGACTCATTCCACCACGGTGCTCCACAGAACGCCACAGGAAGTCACTCCTACCTGTGACATCACACTCTGTGACTCCTCCCTGTGACTCCTGGACTAGTTTCTGTCTTCATATCTTGTACTTATCGTATGCAGTGTTTAACTTTGCAGTTATTTATGTTACATATTACACTTTAGACACACAGATTTATATTTTTAATCTTCATTTTTCTGCCGGTCAGATTGATTTTTATTTATATCTAACTGAGTATCTGTAACAAACTACAGTTTCCTCCCTGGGAATAATAAAGTATCACTGTTTAACTGGTTGTATTGGTTTAACCAGGTATTTATTGTGACACACAAAAATCTGAGGGACTTTACCAAATGTGTCCATATGTCTTCTCTCTCCCATAGTTTGTGTCTGTCTTCTCTTTCCTCTCACCCCCAACCGGTGGAGGAAACCAGCCTCCCTGAGCCTGGTTCTGTCAGAGGTCTCTTCCTGGTAAAACGGAGTTCTTCCTTCCCACAGTCGCCAAGTGCTGCTCATCGAGGATGGTCTGATTGGTGGGGTTTTGTCTCTAATACTGTACGGTCTTTACCTTACAGCGTAAAATGTTGGTGTAAAAATTAAATACTTGAGACTGACTGGAGACTAGATGTGGAAGAAAACTGAAGGAAAAAAGTGTTTTTGTCTCTTATTAGTTGTAATCATGGCACAAAGTACAAACGGTCTTGTTATTGTTCCTACCAATGCTTCCCCCTTGATCCTTTTATCACAGCGCTCTGCTTTTCATCGCAGGTGATGCTTTGTTCCTCGCCGTCTGAGCTGTAAAGGTGGGATGGTCCCCTTTAACAAAGGGGATCAGCACTGTATGAAGCTTATTCATAAAGCTCTGCTTCAGAAGCCGCCCAGCTACCTCTGTCCTCTTACTACATGAAATAAGGCGCCATCACAGGACATCCCAACATGAGCTGTACATTTTATTCACCTGGAAAGCAGGGTTTAAATGCTTTGCTGCCTACAGATGGAGTGACCTAATCTCTGATTTCACTCTTTTAAAAGCGTATATGTATGTATCTGAGCCACACCTGTGCATGCTTTCCTTCACTCTGTAAATCCATAATGTTATTTATTTGCATTATCTGTCATTATCAGTCTGTTCTCTGGAGACTGTAGGTGTGTTCTGGTTCTCAATGAAACTTCCTTTTCCAATTCATCTTAAGAGAAGTGCAGTGCAGTGGTTTACACATTCGCCTTGGAAGCAAAAGGTCCCTGGTTTGATTCCAGGTGGGGACACCACCTCCCACCATGGAGGGCTGTGTCAGAGTGAGCTCTGTAAAGTTACTGAGGCAGATTAATCTGCTGCGGCGACCTCTTAGGGAAAACACAAGGGAGCAGTAAATGCAGTAATGTCTGTGATTAATTTAACACACACGCGTGTTTAGATGAGTATTATGTTAATCACACGCATGCTGACACTTCACTTTATTATCCAGCGGTCCTCAAACTGTGGGGCGGACCCCACTGGTGAGGTGTGGAGCTGCTGTGGACAACTAGGTGAAAAGCATGAAGTGAAATGAAAAGGAACAGAACATGACCTTCATGTGAAAAAGAAACAGGCAGGTGTTTGCTGATGCTGCTATGCTGATAATATTCACCTTTATTTAAGTAAAATTCAGCTCCGATGCTTTTTTATTGATAAAATTCTGGCGTGTGGGCCGCTGACCAAAAACGTTTGAGTTATCAGTTATTATCAGTGTGAGGTGGGGTGACCGGATGCACAGCATTTTTATTCCTTGTCCCCCTGTCCCACACCTTGAGACAATGTCCCACTTTTGAACTACATCTGCAGGGCATGTCTGGCTTTAACCCAAAGAAAGCAGGGACGGTTGTTCACATGTCACCAAAAAGTCACAAGCTGCAGCTAAACTGACTGGGAAAAAGAGACTTTGGCTCTTTTGCTGTCGCTGTAGTTACATCATATCAAATATTAAACAACATGTTTTATTACCATGAACTGTTGGATAATTTTGAAACAACAGAACTGAGTAAACTATTCTTGGAGGGCATCCGGCGTAAAACCTCTGCCAAATGACCAGTGCGGATTAGCCTGCTGTGGCGACCCCTTGGGGAGAATACAAGGGAGCAGCCGAAAGGCACAAAACGTGTTTGAGTGACGCTTGCCTGAGCCACCAAAGGTTTACGTCAAAGTCAAGAATTACGAGTTTAATTTACTCAGAAAGGGAAAAAAAGGCCACAACATATTTAAATTAGCAGACCTGACTTCAGACGCGTCTGGGTTGGGTGGAAACGACTACAAAGAGTATGAAGTGGCAGCACACACTGAGGAATGGAGGTTTTGTCTCTTTTACTTGCACAAAGGAAAATGTGGCATGAAGTGGCACAGTATACGTGTGTCGTAACAAGCTGGAGGTTGGGGAAATGATCAGATATGATCAAAAAGTTAAAAAAAAGGTGGATGCAGCCCCACTGAAACCCAGAGACGGTCTGGTTTCCACGCAGAGCAGCAGCCGAGCTAACAGTGAAACAAAAGAGAATACAGGAGTATGGAAATGCTGTGGCACATGATCATAAGAACAAGCTTAAGGTTCCTTTAATCCTCACTGTATTTACATAGCAAACAAGCTGCAAAATATACCCATGCAAATATTCTGCACTGCATTCAAATATAATATGTCTGGCCTCTGCGTGCTGACTTTCAGACCACCTTTCCAACACGTCCATGTTTGTTCCGCCGGGTTGTGGTCACCATAGTGAAGCCCGCTGAGCACGCTCCTGATATCTGCTAGGATCTGATCTGGGACGCACCTGTCAATCTCCAGCTAAACTCACAAACACTCACAACGTGAAAAATACAGCAGGCATCTCTTTCTGCTGGAAATAAAAGAGCCGCGGTGCAGTTTGTGCTGTTTCTATTTATTATTTCCATCCACAATCACCTCCACAAGTTTTTTACATTTAAAATAGCTGTTCATATCCAGAGCAGAGAGGGGAATATGCTTTTGTTTTGGTTACATTAAGCTTCATACTGTATGGCATCATCAGGCCCAGTCAGGGTGTCTAAAATTCTGCTTAAATTACGCAGGCCTCTGTTTTTACTTCCAGGGGTTTGACCATCACGAATAAAGAGAGAAATGCTGAATATGAATTTCTCTATATGTTTACACGGCAGCGACACTTTGGTTGGGTTTTTTCTGTGCCGAGCGTTCAGTTTGGACTCTGAGGAGCAACAGGATTTGAAGAAAAACGTCGAATATAACCACAAACCTGACAATTACGCATGCGTAAAGATGGAGCGACAGGCCTCCCTGTCGCTCTTCGTCGCTGTCTGAACATTAATGCAGATGGCGGAGATCCTGTTTGTCACCATCGGACTTTGGACTCGCTTTACGCGTCGGTGCGTAAAACGCGCGGGAGTCATTTAAAATGCAGCATTTTGTCCGGGTAGGAGAGGGACAGGTAGGAGCAGAAGGGGAATCCCATCTGGTACAGCTGCTGCTGCCGCGCACCGAGGACCA
>VUQH01069537.1:19169-33256 GCA_015106775.1 Etroplus canarensis
TTTTCACTTCATATTCACACTCATATTCACTTATTCTGTATATTCGACTGTATATACTTAATCCTATACCCTATTGCCACCTATGCTACACACTGTATATTTGATATATATGTATATATATATATATATATATATATATATATATATATACATATATATATATATATATATATTCCCCACTTTTTGTCCTTCAAGCTCAGGTCCTCCACCAGAGGCCTGGGGGGCTGGGGGGTTCTGTGCAGCATCTCAGCTGTTGCTAGCATCCGCTGTTCTGGACAGAGATCTCAGATGTCGTTCCTGGAGTCTCCTGGAGCCACTCTCCCAGCTTGGGGGTCACTGCCCTGAGTGTTCCAGCTCTTATGCCTTGTCCTTGTTGCAGTAGCCCACTTTTCACCAGCTTGTCCTGGTTCCCCAATAACTGGTGCAGACATTGTTAATCCAGGTGACGTCTGAGCCGGTGTGACTCTCTTAGTATGTCCATACGAGGTAGGCGGGTAACGTGGGGGGCTATGCTCAGGGACCCCTGCTGGCTGGGGTATGCCCTAGCCGGGATTCGAACCCCAGTCTCCTATGTGAAAGGCAGCAGGTCCATCCAGCTGTGTATATATATATAGATAGATACGCCAACAAACATTCAAGCAAAGGTTTGTTAGTATATATCTATATATACATAGCTGGATAGTGTAGTAGTATACACTATATAATACATATATATGTGTGTGTGTGTGTTTCTGATTTACCGCCTGTGTTGCATCATGGGGGAAGGTTTGGAGGGCTGCCAAAAACCATTCCCACTACAGCGACCCTTAACAGTGACCGCTAAACGAATACCTGAAGCGCTCAGATGGTTTTTAGTGTCACAGAGAACCTTTTAAGCCAGTAGATTTGGACATTCAGGGTTTCCAACCCTCAGAAATCCTTCAGGTTGTCCAAGAACCTTTAAAAGAACCTTTATTTTTAACAGTCTCTCTCACTTTTCTCTATCGCTCTCTCTGTGGGGTTGGATCAGATTAATAAGTCTGCTTAGTGCCAGGTGCGTGAAGGTCTGCATACCTGTGACCAGTTTGCCATCATCTGGGGCTATAAGCCCTGCAGACTCCAGAAGACTCTGCTCTTCAGCTTAGTAGGAACCCAGGCTAGTTCCCAGTCTGTGTTGTTTCTGTCTAGTCTGGCCAGTGATTCACCCCCATGTCTCTCATCTCAGGACCTCGGACCGCACTTTGGATTCTTGGATCCCTGCCTGAGTCACTCATTAGTCTCTTAGTCTCATCAGGATTCTCACTCTGCTGGAACACTACCAGACCCGATCTGTTCACTCCTGCCACCCTGTTCCCTGCTCTCACTCCTGCAATAAACCTGTGTGACTTTTATGCCTGGGCTCAGCCTGTTCTTTGGGTCCAAAACCTCCAATCCTGATACAGTCTGAACTCTCTGAGCCAAGCTTCCTGTCATCTTCAGGAATAGTTCTCCAGGCTTCTTGAAGGACATTCCAAAGCTATTCTTTGGATGTTGGCTGCCTTTTGTTCTGTTCTCTGTTGAGATGGTCCCACATTGTTTTGATAATGTTGAGGTCCAAACTCTGGGGAGGTCAATCCATGACTCATAGTGTTTGACATCATGTGTTTTGCCATGGTGGATCAAAAATCTGGTGGTACTTTTCTGTATTCATGATTCCATCAATTTTGACAAGATACATCTTTATGCTGATGACACTATAATTTATACACAAGCTCCCTCTATAACAGGGAGCACTGGCATATTTTTGTCTTTAAAGTAATACTCGGTAAACTTCCAGCACACCTTTGTTCCCTTCTCTGTCACTGTTCTAGGGGGAGTCAGCTACGCTCTTCTAAGTGGTTGCTCCTTGATGTGCCAGAGTTTGGAAAAAGGCTTTTTCATATTATGCTGCATGGCCATGGCACAACCTTCAGAAAGTTATCAAGTTAGAAACAATTGTTCCTCTGGAAAATTTTAAGAATAGCATACAGTATGTAGTGGAGGAGACATGAAGTTGTTTTTCTTGAGCAATTGTTCTTTGTTTTAGTATTTCATGGCTATTTTAAACCTATTTAATGTGTTTTTATTTTGAGTAAGTTTTACTCTGTTGTCTGCTTTGTTTTGTACTCGTGTGATTGATTTGCTGCTGTTGTCTTGGCCAGGGCAACCTTGTAAAATGTATTTTTATCTCAGTGGGACTCCCCTGGTAAAATAAAAATTAAATACATGTTAAAAAATCCACAACACCGCTGGCTGAAATGCAGCCTCAAACCATGACACAGCCTCCACCGTGTTTTCCAGATGGCTGCAGCCACTCTCCGACCTCTCTGCTGACCTCCTCTATATACACTGACCACAACCTGAAGCAGAAACTTTGAATTTGGATCCATCACTCCATGAGACATGCTAACTTTAAGCTTTATCAAAAAGGAAAGTTTGAAGCTTGAATCATGAAATTAGAGAGGGTGTCTGTGTCCTGACTCCAAGCTGGGAGCTGGTTCCAGAGGAGAGGAGATCTCCCTCCCATTCTACTTTTGTAAGTCAGGGAAACCACAAGTAATCTGGCACTCTGACAGAAAAGTGCTCTGCTAGGAGGACTTTAAGATATGATGAGACCTGATCGTTCAGGACTTCATGTGTGAGGATTTTAAAGTCAGTCCTGGATTTAACAGGGAGCCAATAAAGAGAAGCCAATATGGGAGACCTATGATCTGTTTTTTAGTCTCATTAAATATTCTGACTGCAACATTTTGGATCAACAGAAGGTTTTTCAGGGAGCTTATAGAACAAACTGTTAATAAGGAATTACAGTAGTCCAGTTTCTCAGCATCCCTCTGAGACAGAGTGTATCTCATTGTTTTCTGCAGGCAGGCAGCCTCATCTCTTCTCCGTAGCCTTAACTCGACAATGACAATAAAAGCTCTTGATTCTTGAACTCGGTATCCCATGATTCACTACCTTTCAGTACAAATGCAAAGTCTCTGACTCATCACTGTATCCTTTGTAATTTGACAGGCTAGACTTCATTAACTGCTCGTAGACAAAACTGCTAGTATATGCATGTCTATATTTTGCCCAGAGCAGTGGGTTGAAAGGTGTTTGATTCAGTCCCATTAAAGCCAGCAGCTAGCCATGCAGTCTGCCTTTCCAAACATGAGTGAAAGAATGGGTGGTTCTAAAGAGCTCACTGAATTCCAGCGTGGTACTGTAACAGGATGCCACCACTGCAATAAGTCAGCTGGTGACATTTCTTCCCTCCTAGATATTCCACCATCAGCTGGAAGTGGGATTATTGCAAAGTGGAAGCATTTAGGAACCACAGCAGCTCAGCCATGTAGTGGCAGATCATGTAAAGTGACAGAGTGGGGTCACCAAGTGCTGAGGAGCATAGTGTGTAAAAGTGTCCAACACTCTGCTGACTCAAAAACTGCAGAGTTCCAAACCTCCTCTGGCATTAACATCAGCAGAAAAACTGAGCACCAGGAGCTTCATGGCCAAGCAGCCGCATGCAGGCCTTACATCACCAAGCATAATGCCAAGTGTTGGATGGACTGGTGTAAAGCATTCTGCCACTGGACTGTGGAGCAGTGGAAATGTGTTCTGTGGAGTGACAAATCACAGTTCTCTATCTGGCAGTCTGATGGATGAGTCTGGGATTGGAGAACGTTACCTGCTTCACTGCACTGTGACAACTGTAAAGTTTGGTGTAGGAGTGATAAAGCTATGGGGTTGTTTTTCTGGGGTTGGCCTGGGCCCTCAGTTCCAATGAAGGGAAATCTTAATGCTTCATCTTACCAAGACAATTTGGACAATTCTATACTTCCAGCTTTGTGGGAACAGTTTGGGGAAGGCCCGTTTCCGTTCCAGCATGACTGTGTCCCAGTGCACAAAGCAGGCTCCATAAAAGCATGGTTGGATGAGTTTGATGTGGAATAACTTGAATGACCCACAGAGAGCCCTGACCTCAACCCTATCCAACACCTTTGGGCTGAAAAAGTATGTAGATTGTGAACCAATCAGTCTCATCCAATGCCAGTGTCTCTTCTGAATGAATGGGCAAAAATTCCCAGACACTCCAACATGTTGTAGAAAGCCTTCCCAGAAGAGTGGAAGCTGTCCTGGCTGCAGAGGGACCAACTCCATATGAATGCCTCCGGATTTAGAATAGGATGTGATAAAAGCTCCTGTAGGTGTGATGTATTTTCTCATCAGTCTCTCACATGGCTGCGGAGGAATTTTGGCCCACTCTTGTTTACAACATTGCTTTACTTGTATGAGGTTTGCACACATTCATGAATGCACAGCTCTCTTAATGTCCCACCACAGCATTTCAATCAGGTTGGAATCTCCATATTAATGTGTATGGATTTATAATGGGAGGTTATTAAAGCTGCTGTATGTGTAATGTATGTGTGGCACAAACCTCTGTCCATAAAGTAATGGATTGCAGCAATGAGAAATACTGTAAGGGCTTAAAAATAATAGATAAAGAGCTAAATTACTGAGCTAAAGAATAATAAAAAATTGAAGTATTTGTAAGTAACAGATAAATAATTTAAACTGCTGCTAAAGAAAAAGCTAAACCAGCCAACAGTAGTTGTATAATAGCTTAAAAATAATGGATAAAGAGCTGAAAAGCTTTGCTTCAAGTAATCCAACAAGCTTTAGAGGATTAAAAGTAATCGATATACAGTTACCATCAAGTAAAAAGCAACATACAGTCGCTTAGAAATAAAGGTAGAAGTCGTTGAAGTGTCTCCTACCAGCAGCAGTAGGGAATTAAGACTTGATCACCGTAACCTAACGCTGACTGCTCAACAGTTTGAATAAATATATAATGAATATTTGCTTTTATATTGACACCAGTGTTTGGAAACAGGTCCTTTTGTTGACATTTGTCCTGTTTGTACGAAAGCTGAACAAAAATGAAATTCTGCTTTAATTGTCCTTGGAGGAGCTACATGGAGCCACTCAGGACTGTATTTCCTTACAAGGACAACATGGAACGGTGTATTATTTGCAGATGTGAGCATGATGCTTTATATTATGTATTTTCCTGTTTATAGGTCAGAGGAGGATTATAACAACTTTACAAGTGCACACAGCTGGCTCCTGCTTACATTAAGGTCTCGGAGCTTTCAGTGGATAAACTCAGAAGTTGGTCTTTTTCTGTGTTTCTCTCTGAGCAGACGATGATTCATTAGCGAATTAAACTAAACTAACATGCAAGTTCGGGGCGTGTGCGGGCCGCAGCGAGCAGGATTCAGGGTCTGACGTTTCAGTGGAAATTCTGCAGGAGGCCACATTTCGCACGAGCTGCAGCACCGCATGTACAGCGCGAGCCAGAGATGCTTCATTATGAGCGATGTCAACCACCTATCCCCCTGTTTCAGCCTCTGAGACACAGCTTCGTGGGGCAACACAGTTACTGTGTCCAGCATTCAGGAACATTAATTAACTGAACTCATTATTTTCTGTGGGAGCGTTTTATTAGACATGAGGTTCCTGAGCGCAGACGTGTCGCTTTGTGTCTGGGATTCTTTTAAATCATTTCAGTTTCTGTTTGAACTATTTCAGCCAGTCTCCAAAACATGGATTAAGCCTGACCCCAGACTGAAAGGAAAGTTCACCAGTGATCTGGGCTTGATATCCACGCCGGGGAAACCCGGCCTTCCCATGCCTTGTTGGGTGAGAACAGCCACATGAGCCCTGCATCCCTTTGGTGGGCGAAAGTGGGTGATCTCAACAGGAGACGTTACAACTCGTTTTCTCTGCAGTGTGGCAGGGAACGTGGCTGAACGTGTCTGTGGAGCATTTCCCTGGTTTCACAAGGTTCCCAGTTTCAGGTTTCTTTTTGGTGCCATGAAATTCGTAAGTAGTTTAACTCAGTTCAATTCTGTTTTCTTATATAGTGCAGATTCAGGCAGCTGTGACACACAGCGAGCCAGTCCGGGTTCGAATCCAACAGCCGGCCAGCTTAGGCCCCTCTGTGGGGAGTTTGCATGTTCTCTCCGGGTGCTCCAGCTTCCTCCCACAGCCCACAGATAGGCAAAGGGCTTAGGTTAATTGGTGATTCTAAATTAACCGTAGGTATGAATGCGAACATGAATCCATCTCTCTGTGTTGGTTCTGCAACAGACTGGCGACCTGTCCAGGGTGTACCTCGCCCCTATGACAGCTGGGATAGGCTCCAGCACTCCCTGCGACCCTGAACTGGATGAGTGGAAAAAGATGAATGAATGAAATAAATTCACAATAAAGGTCACCTTAAAGCCACTGTCACACCTTGACCATTTCACCAGCATATGCCCACATATGAAAAATTTGGCAAATATGCTGGTGTACATTGAATAAGTTATTGGTAAGTTTTGTATAAGTTAAGAGCACGCTGGTATACATCGTAGTACGTCCAGGTTGTCAAAAAATTTTAAGCATATAAAAATTTCTGACGTATGCCAGTGAATGGCTGATGTGTCCCGCATATGTGGACCATAAGTTGTAGGCAAGTTATGCAATCGTTGACACATGATCACAAACTTTTCACACATGTTACTTGTAAGTTACTCATAAGTCGAAATACTTGGAGATAATGTCTAGCGTACTCGTCTCGTCTCGTCTTCTACAGCTTTTCCAGGAGTCCGGGTCGCGGAGGTAGCAGTTCGAGCAGAGAAGCCCAGCCGTTCCTCTTCCCAGCCACCTCCTCCAGCTCTTCAGGGGGGACACCAAGGCGTTCCCAGGCCAGCTGGGAGACTCTCCAGCGTGTCCTGGGTCTTCCCCGGGGTTTCCTCCCAGAGGGACGTGCCCAAAACTCCTCCAGTGAGAGGTGTCCAGGGGGCATCATGATCAGATGCCCGAACCAGTTCAAATGGCTCCTTTTGATGTCTAATGTACCCAAAACTTATTTCTAACCTATGAGTAACGTGCTTTGAACCTATGTGTAACTTATCGCCAACACATATTGACGTATGTAGACGTATTTGATGTGTTCTGGACGACCACAGCACTTACTGAACGTGTTTTTAACTTATAGCTACCGTGTCTCCGTTGGAAACTGCATCATCTCCATCATCACAGGGTGAGCATCATGAGGGTGTGGGTGGTGATGGTTCCTTCTTGCATCCATGGCCAGGAGACGTCTTGGCAGCGTTTTTCAAATTTGTTCTTCAGCAAGACACTGATGTTGATGCTGCGAATAGTTGAGCAGCAGCCTATAGGCTACAACACACTATGCATGTTGGGTAAAAGTTGTGAATGTCACCAACACGCTAAGCATTTGTTGGTATAAGTTCTCTATAAATTAGCGAAATGTTCTATATAAGTTACCATACGTCCAAAATTTTTAAAAAAAACCACTGATAGTTCTGCGTATGCCAGCGTTTTTGATTCGTCGGCCTACGCTGGCTAAATCGTCAAGGCGTGACAGGGGCTTAAGTTGCTTTATACCGTAAGGTAAAAATACTAAGATATTAGAGAGAAAACCCCAACAATCAGATGCTCCCCTCTCTGCAGCACTTGGCGATTGTGGGAAGGAAGAACTCCCTTTTAACAGGAAGAACCAGGCTCAGGGAGGGGTAGCCGTCTGCCTCGACTGGTCAGGGGGTGAGGAGTAAGAGAAGAGAAAATTAGACAACATAGAGAGACAAGGACAATACAGACTATGGGGGAGAGAGGACAAAAATTTATGACGTGTAGTGGCATAAATACATAAAATCAGGCATCCAGTGTATAACCTCTGCCAAATTACCAATGCGGTTGAATCCAAAGGAACATTTTTATTAATCCCAAGGGGTAAATGGCTTATAGAGGGTGGAAAAAAGGTGGGAGAAAACCTCCATCCATGCGAAGTCCCCCAGCACCCTAAGCCTATCACAGTATAAATACAGGATGGTTCAGGTCACCTGATCAGCCCTAACTTTGAGCTTTATCAAAAAGAGAAGTTTCAAGCCTGATCTTAAAATACTTGCCTCAAGTGTCTGTCTGAAGACTGGGGTTGAGGTCAGTTTTGGAGCTTGGGCTCTTTGGCTGTTGCTCTACCCCTGCATTTGTTCCGGTGCATGTGTCTGTGGGCTTGTGGCCTTACAAAATACATGGTTGGATGTCTCAAAAGTGCTCGTCACATTTGGTTAACATGACTGAACATGTTATAACCAGTAAGTCTAAGAAGATAAGGAACTGCAGTGAGCTTTAATTTAAAATAGTGCTGAAACGTGTCTTTGGCCTGGTAGCTCTGGTACTTGTGCCCTGAATTGGTGTGAGCTTGGTTTGGTTTGGTTCCCTCCTTGCTGGCGTCTTTTGGATGCTTTGGATGGCCATGGAGCCTTTGTTTGGATTAACCCTGGGGTTGGCGTTTATACTTTAATTCCACTTTTGTTTTTTGGAATTCTGGCCCTGTGATGTTAAGACATTTGTGAGGAGCCCAGGTGGTCATTCAGGGTTCTGACATGAACTAATTTCCTGCTGAACGTACCCGCAAGGATAGCTCTGCCAGGTGGGGCGGACGCTCGCACTTTTCTGTACACCAGTTACACATTTAGAAACTTCTTCAGTTCTGTCTCTTAGCTGTCTATCATTTTGAGCCTATCTGCACTCATTTTCTGTTCATTTTTTTCCTGTTAGTTTGGTCATTTTGAGACTTTCAGTTTGCATCTCTCTGTGGTCATGAAATATTTTCAGTTTCCCCTGCCCTCTCGGACCCCACGGTCTGCACCCCATTCAGTAGTTCTTCTGGGTGTTTAAACTTCCCATCATGTTTTATTTGTCACTTGCTGTGGGGCGGTGGCGGCTCAGTCCATCGGAGGACCAGAGGGTTGGGCTCCTGAGCTCCTGAGCAAGGCACCGAACCCCCACTGCACTCCCTGGCATATATAATGGGCTGCTTTGCTTCGTTCACCTCTTTCAACACCGTATGTCACTGGTGTGTGTTGTGATATGTAATTTCCCCTGTCCAGGAATTAATAAAGTATCTGCTTCCTAAAACTAAAAAAACCTGTTACTGTTTCTCAAAAAACCCAAATACGTAGTTATAACACTTACAATACTCTGCCTCAGCAGGTTTTGCAATAACTCTGGATTGCACAGACATTTGAATAAGTGTGGTGTTTAGGGACACCTTCTGGACAAATGAAAAACTGCTCTGGTGCTGTTAATACTGTGTAGCTTGGAAATGTTCGAGTAAAAAATGTAATTTAGCAAGTTTTTTTGAAAATCTTTAACCATACAAATAAAACATTTGATCAGAAAAAATAAGACTTGGTTATGTTTTCTTAGGCTTATTTGCACAAGAGCCAATGGGACTGAAGTGCAGCCTCTCAGCTTTAATCCAAGGGTTTGGCAAAAGAATTGCAAGAACTGTTTAGAAAAAACTGATATTTTTACTCACAGCCCCCCCATTTTCACAGGGTCAAAAGTAATGGGACAACTGACTGACAAGCAGTTTGATGGCCAGGTAAGCTGTGGTGGACTCAAAGGCGGACAACACAACAGCAGAGGTTACGACGCTTTAAAAGTGGGAAATGAATTACAGCAGGATCTTCACAGTCAGCGCTGGGTGAAAGGCAGAGTGGATCGTGTGAGGTGAGTCCTCCTGGTGGAGAGTTCTGAGAGCTGTTATGATACAAAGTCCAGTCTCCAAACTGCATTCAGGGTCCCAGTTCACAGAGCGAGAGAGTGTGTCAGGCAGGTTACCGGGGAGAGCAGGGTGAAGGGACCTGAAGGCACAAAATGAGGCAAGATGTAGCCTGGTTTACTACACTTAGTAACTATGTTCCAGACTTAGACTCAGGCGTGCAGGCCCAACTCCACCCATGCCAAGCCCACTCCTAGACTAGAGACTAAGCACAGTCATTAAGCGCCCACACCCATGCCAGACAGAGGAGAGACAGGGCGAGTCCAATAAGTGAAGAGAGAGGGAGAGAGAGAGAGAGAGAGAGAAAGGCAGGCCAGAACAAAACTTGCAAAGAACAAGCACTTTTTGTGTGAACGGCTTTGAGAAACTGGGATAAGGTCATGAGTGACATCACTAAAGGAAATCCCACACACGACTTCCTATAAGTGAAATGATAATATGTGTAAGTGCACTCATTTAAAGGATCTGGATACACAATCAATACAAAACACACACATGCCCGTACCTCACATCCTATATATACTCAGTAAAAAAGATACGCCTGTCTTGTGGGATTTCCGAGTTATAGTGCTTTTTATGCAAATGAGCTTTCAAGATTCAAGAAGTTTATTGTCATAACCAGCTGCCATCTTATGTTGACTGTAATAACATTTCTGAAAAGTTTCAGTCAGGTTTTAAGTCACATCACAGCACAGAAACAAAGAGTTTTAAATGACCTGCTTTTAATCCTTGACTCTGGGAACTCTGCTGCTCTGCTGCTCCTGGATTTCACTGCTGCCTTTGAGACCGTGGACCACAGCA
This sequence comes from Etroplus canarensis, assembly GCA_015106775.1. NCBI lineage: Eukaryota > Metazoa > Chordata > Actinopteri > Cichliformes > Cichlidae > Etroplus > Etroplus canarensis. The sequence continues at coordinate 29,593 of VUQH01069537.1, forward strand.
TTCCTCTGTCTCGCCTGGACTTGTACGTGGGTATTCAGGGTGCTGCCCTCAGATGGATGAAGTCATACCTCTCAAATAGGAGGTCTCCTGTCCAGCTGGGTCAGTACTTTTCTTCTGCATCAAAACTGAACTGTGGGATCCCACAGGGCTCGGTTCTGGGCCATTTACTTTTTTTCTTTATTTTGCCATTAGACTCCATTTTAAATAAGGATATTGTCAGTTTTCACTGCTTTGCAGATGATGTACAAATCTACCTGACTTAAAACAAATGATTGTGTCTCTGTTCAAGCTCTTTCAAATTGTCTCAAGGATATTCAGGCTTAGGTAGATGAAAACTTTATAAGTTTAAATAAGAAGAAAATGGAAATTATTTTATTTGGGCAACAGGACCTTTTAGATGGCTATGACAAAAATGATAACCTGGGTGTCATTTTTTGATGGCAACTTGAAATTCAACAAACAAATTAGCCCTGTGGTCAAAACAAACTTTTTCCAATTGAGACTTCTAGCAGAGGTCAAGGCCTACCTCCCTAAAAATGTTTCTGAGAGAGTAATTTATATTTTTATTACATCATGCCTTGACTTTGGCAATTCTTGGTATGTTGGTCTCAACCAGTCAGCTGTAAAACACTTGCAAACTGTTCAGTATGCTGCCACCTGCTCGCTGCCTGGGAAGAAAAAGCATGACCACATAACCCTAGTTCTTGAATCTCTACACTGGCTTCCTGTTCATTTTAGAATTCAATTTAAATTCTCGCTTATTGTTTTGAAATGCTTGAATGGCCTAGCACCTTTTTGTCAGAGCTCCTTAAGCCTCACTGTCCAACCTGAGCACTGAGGCCACCTAACCAGCTGTTTCAAAATTTGCGGGGATCAAACATTTTCTTCAGTGGGACCCAAACTGTGGAAGTCCACCTTATCAGGTTAGAGCTGCACAGTCTTTAGAACATTTTAAATCACTAAACACTCATCTTTTTACTTGGGTACTTAACCCCAGCTAGGCAAGCTACTTAGCAGTTCCCATACCACGCTGTAATGGAGCAAGAAACTAGGTTAAAGTCGTCTTCAGTGGAAAGCCCGTACACGACTTCCTGTTAGTGTTCACTAGTGAACTGGTCAGTATCCGTGGCCAGTGCTCTTATTCGGGATCATTCTGACCAATCATTCTGACCAATCACAATTTAAACGTTCTGGGTCAAACTTTTCAAAGTATCCCCCCAATGAAAGCCCGTACACAACTTCCTGTTTGTGTCCTAGAGGGGTTATATGTGCAGGTGCACTCATGTAAAAGTTACATCACTTCCTACAGGGTACAATGTTCAGATCTGTTCTGGATTGTGTGAAAGTCTGAAACCGCGTCACAAAACCCATGAATGATATCAAAGAGCTCTGACTGGAGATGGTGCATTAAAAACTCTAGGAACAAAACTGCCCTGACCTGCCTTTCTCTCTCTCTATGTAGGGTGAAAGTGGGCTCACTAACAATCTGCTGAGTGCTCAGGTGCGTGGGCGTGTCTGGGGGTGGAGTCTGGCTGCACACCTGTTCCTGCTTCCTGGTCCAAGAATACTTGAGTGAAATTGTGGGCTTCAGTAAATGTCTTTGTAATTTCCAAGCAACAAGCCAGCGCCTGTGAAAACGATACCTCTTATCAGGTGTAGCAATCAGCAAATGAATCAACTGTAACAAGAGAAGCGGGAAGTCAAACAGCCGAAGGGTGAAAAGAGGAAGGCGAGTTTCAAATTGCTCTGCGAGTTTATTCCAGGCACAGTGAATAAATCCGGTTCGCTCAGTGTGGACGGTGAAGTTTGAAGACGGGTGCGGTCTGAGACCTGTGATTCTATGGCTTTCATGAATACTTGGTACTTAGAGGTCAAACCAAACTACCTGTGAACTTGGCCTTCGTTTCCTGAACGTGTCTCGCACGCAGCTGCGAAACTACAATGAAAAAATCTAGTGACAGGCGGCAAATTAAAGGAGAAAAAAAGACGCGAGATGTGCAAAAAGCTTAAAAAGAATGGCTCAATTAAATATAATACGTCAAATGAAGAAGTAAACTCGAAAAGAACTACCTTAAATAGAATGCAGAAAAGCAATAAAAATAGCCAAATGAGTAAAAATCTAAATAAAATGCAATGTAGTGACATCTTTCAGTGTAGGTGCAGTCCACAAAATTTTGCAAAAGACTAATTTTGGATATAAACAAAATGATATGATTTAAATGTATTGTAGACTATATGGAAAAAAGTACTGAATTCATTGAATGAGTCATTGAATTCAGGTGTTTCATCACCACAGCAGCTAGCCATGCAGGCTGCCTTTACAGACATTAGTAAAAGAATGGGTGGTTCTAAAGAGCTCACTCAATTCCAGTTCCCACGGCTGAGCAGCTGCATGCAAACTTTATATAATCAAGCACGATGCCAAGCGTTGGAGTGATGTAAAGCAACGCCGCCACTAATGTACTCTGGAGCAGCAGAAACTTGTTCTGTGGTGTGCTGAATCACATTTCTCTATCTGGGAGACTGATGACTGGTAGAATGAGAACATTACCTGGGTGACTGCATCATGCCAACTGTAAAATTTGGTGGAGGAGGGATAATGCTGTGGGGTTGGGGTTTTTGGGACTCCTTAGATACAGTGAAGGAAAATCTTAAAAACTCAGTTTACCAAGAGATTCTGGGAGATTCTATGCTTTTAATTTAGTGGGAAAAGTTTGGGGAAGGCCCTTTTCTGTTCCAGCATGACTGTGCCCCAGTGCACAAAGCAAGCTTCAAGTTCCTGGGAGAATGCTGTTTCGTTTCACTGTGTATTTATATAGTTGAAATGACAATAAAGTAATCCTAATCCTAATCCTAATCCTAAAGGGTTGGATGAGTTTGGTGTGGAAGAGCTTGACTGGCCCGCACACAGCCCTGACCTCAACCCCATCCAAGATCTTTAGGATGAACTAGAACAGAGATTGTGAGCCAGGCCCTCTCATCTAACATCAGTGTCTGACCTCACAAATGCTCTTCTGGCTGAATGGGCAAAAACTCCCACAGACACTCCAACATGTTGTAGAAAGCCTTCCCAGAAGAGTGGAAGCTGTTCTAGCTGCAAACAGACCAACTCCATATTAATTCCTATAGATTTAAAATGGGATGTCATTAAAGCTCCTGTCGGTGTAATGTGCAGGTGGCCCAATACTTTTGTCCATGCAGATTTAGCTGCTGTGGCGACCCCTTGGGGAAGAATGAAGAAGCTAAAAGTACCTTTAATCCAAAAAAAAAACCCCCAAAAAAACACAAAATCCCCAAGCAAAGGAGCTCCTCCTGCCTGGCAGCTCCATCTTCAACATCCTTTGTCCAACATGTCCACTATCCCTCCTCTGAACATGTCCAAACCATCTCAGCCTGAGCTGTCCCTCTGATGGAGTCATCCTGTCCATCCTGGTCACTCCCAGCGAACATCTCAACATCTTCAGCTCTGCCACCTCCAGCTCTGCTTCCTGTCTCTTTCTCAGTGCCACCGTCTCCAAACCATACATCATAGCAGGTCTCACTACCGTCTTGTAAACCTTCCCTTTCACTCTTGCTGCTATCCTTCTGTCACAAAGCACCCCTGACACTCCACCCTGCCTGCACTCTCTTCTTCACCTCTCTTGTGCTCTGTCCGTTGCTTTGG